>JAQFZX010000885.1:0-41868 GCA_034682405.1 Hydroisotoma schaefferi
TCAGGACCAAGTGGTGGATCAGGACCTAGTGGAAGCGGAGGTTCAGGACCAAGTGGTGGATCAGGACCTAGTGGAAGTGGAGGTTCAGGACCAAGTGGTGGATCAGGACCTAGTGGGAGTGGAGGATCAGGGCCAAGTGCTAGTTCAGGATCAAGTCAGTAACTGAGTGCTTAAAAAGTGAAATCTCACTACTCACTTCCCTATCATTTTGAAGAGAATAAGCAACCAACAGAAAATATGTCCTATAATTAATTGATGAGGTTTCACTATTACGTTTGTTTGCATAGTAAGTATTGTTTCAAGAATTGTGACTCAATAAATTAAGACCACACAATTATCTGGCAAAAATACATTCACAGCTTTGTTTAATATTGCTTTTAACACTGAAAGTTGTTAAGATGATTTTATAAATCCGTTGAAATATTTTGTTTTGGTAAATCCGAATCTATAGCTCTTCTATGCTTCACAATTGCCTTCCACACCCTCAATTCAACTCCACCTCTGCAAATCAAATCAAAATCAAACGACGGAACTTTAACAGGCATTGTAGTTTAAAAATGTACACAGACTTACTTCAACTTAAGATTTTTCAGATCCTCTTTAGTCATGTAATGCATGACATCTTCATAAGTATACTCCTCCTGTAAGAACTGCAAAAAAATACAGATGCCCTATAATTAGTTGACGAGGTACTCCTTTAAAACGGGTTGGATTTCATATTTCATCTAAAATGAATATATTGAGTTCACTCTTAGTTCGAAGCTTCTTGGTTTTTATCAAGCTTTTAGCATTTGCCGTACCCTCGCAATCCAGTTTATAAAAAGCACCCTTTTTAATAAATAATTGAAAACAAAGGGATGTACTTTAAGAACATAAAAGCTTTTGAGACATAACAAGTCTGCATGAATGCGCCATATCTTATTAAAATGAATGGTTCGATACCTATTTGCTAAAACAACCCACGTTAATGTAAACTAGGAGAGACTAGAAGAGTAATAAAAGTTGGAAAACATAACTTTTGGAAATTGTAGCTGTAATATAATGTGAAGAAGCGTATCTAGCTTCTAGCGATTAACTTACTTTCTCAATAGACATCCGATCTAGGTGGAGTTCAGTCAAAAATTCTATAACTTTAGGGTCTCTTATGTTGAGTGGTAACTGTGCCGCATTATGCTGGTGGCAGCAGGAAGATGTTCCCGTTTCTAAACTTCCAGCTCCTAAAGATACATCTGCCATATCAGCTACCCCAGCTTGAGAACTTAGATCATCCTCCGAATTAATTGTGTGATGAGAACTAAATCCCGTTTCAGATGAACGCATAATAGTAGGCGGGGTTAGAGTTATCAACTGGCCAAAAACCCTCATCTGTTGAGTGGTCTGACTTAATAGTTGTATATGCAGCTTCTGTTCTTCCAAACCCGATTTCAGCAGACTCTGATACGATCGTTGACTGTCCAGCAAGTCATGTAGCAGCCTAATTAACATTACCGTTTGTATCAATTTAATTGAACTCAATTTCATAGCTGTTCACAATTTCTAAGTACTACCTTTCATTTTCCAATCGGAGGTTGTCCAATTGCTCCTGGTACTCAGAGTGGATTTTTGAGCTAGCGAAATCCAAAGCTTTATGAGACTTTAAGGAATTAACAGTAGATACGCCGGAAGTTGAACCAATACCATCAGAACCACCACCTTCGCGATTGTCCCTGCCTGGTTCTTGAAGGGTTAACCATGTTTTAAGAAATGATTTAAACTCAAAGTCAAGTTGAATTTGAATATGCAAGTAAGCTTTTACCTGGAGATATGATATGAAGGGCAGTTTGTATAGCTGAACCTGTAAGGGCTTCAAGGGCAAACATCCAGTGAGGTTTAATATTATGTGATCTAAGAGCATTATTTACAGCATCTCGAAATAGAAAAACTGCTAAATGTATTTGATTGATTCCATTAGTATCAAACTCTTCTTTAAAACTGTTAATAAAGGCTTCTAATTTTCTTCTATCCACGGACTCTATGTAGTCTCTGAGTCCATGAAGAAGTCGTACGATATGTTCCTATTAAAAGTTGAATGACTTAGCATGTGTAGTCTTATTTAATGCTAGTTTAACCTGGTTGTCCATTAAAACATTAAATTTACTCGTTTTAAAACAGCTCCTTCAACGTCTCTCTCAAAATTTCTGGTCCAGACATCAACAATTCTTTTCTCATCTTGAATAAGAACCTTGTTAAGCGTTGTCCTACGCTGAGATTCTTTTTTCAATAAATAAAACGTGTCTTGTTCTCCTCCCTCGCTTATTATTGGACTGGTTTTTGAAAGTTCAGTGTCAGGAGATAAAGGGACGTTTCCATTAGATCCACGTCGACTAGCGAGTTCGTCGTATTCAGATAGATTTGTACTTGTGCTGTATAATTTCAAGACAATTGTTCGTAAACCAAGCATTTTGCATTTCAACCGCATTCTACTACTTTCTACTGTTTAAAAGCAACATTAGCGATTATCATTAACTTCTTGACAAACAGATACACATTAAAGGGACCCACAACCCACATGCCAAAGCTCATATATAACGCACTAAAAACGCTATAACGCTTAACGTAAAGCGTTCAACTTAGTATCCGGCACAAATGGGGACGCTATTAGACAGTATATGGTAAAAACATGAACAAAAGGTCCACTAAACATAACGCTTTAAAAAGAAACCCATAACACTTTAAAAAAATTAAACTAAAATCAAGGGGACGACCTTGCAAAAGATATGACCGAATCCGAGAAGTAAGGAGCGGGTGAACAAGGTGAGCCCCCAACCGTATTACTAGGACTCTTCTTCTGTGAACTGCAATTTAGAATACCATAACCATCCATTGATCTCTAAATACAAGCAGCTACTACATATAGTTACACCCATGCTATACCTACTTCACAGTACAGGTTTACATGGATTATTAATGTTCTCGTAACTAAATGACAACTAAAATGTGATGAATTCAGGATACTCCAGAATAAAAGGTCTTTGTATTTGGAACTACTGTTTCTGTACCTCTCTTCGTTGGACAGCGCCTGAAGGCGACTTTTATCTGCTGCAATTATTCTGTCAGCAGGGACGGAAATGCTTCTTGCGAACTCGGTGGACGCTGTGGCTCTGATATTCTTTTTTCGTCCAGATCTTTACAGATAGTTTCAATATTAAGGTAACCTTGACCTAAGGATATTATTTTTAATCGTGTATAGTTACTCTGTTAAGAATGGGTCTTCCAATAGTGCTGCTGCTGCAGCCCTTTTGTCTGGATCTGGCTCAAAGCACCTGAGAATGAAACTTTTGGCACGGTCGCTCATTTCCGAAGGAATTTGTGGATGAATTTTGTAAAACCCAACTTTAAACATGGCAGCTTCCGGGGACCCGAGTTCAATGAAGGGGGGCTTTCCTCTAAATTGACATTTCATATGCTTAGAAAATATTACGAAAAGCTGACGCTACGAACCCATTAAGTAAATAATACATACGTGGCCATTTCAACAATAGTACATCCCAAAGACCAAATATCAGCCGCAGCTCCATAACCTCTTTGCCCTTTGTCAATAACTTCAGGAGCCATGTATTGTAAAGTCCCTGCAAAAGTTTTGGTCAAATGGGAAAGTCCGGCTAATCGCTTTGATGTGCCAAAATCCGAGATTTTTACTACTCCACTGTAAGTATTCACTAATACGTTATCCCCCTTGATATCACGATGGACGATCTTCTGGTCATGGAGATACTTCAATCCTTCAAGAATTTGTTTCGTATAGTAGGCAATAGTTGACTCGCTACCCTTCAACGGACCCCATTTGGACCTGAGAAGAGCTGAAAGACTTCCTCCGGGTACTTGCTCCATTAAGATCTTGAATATGCAATCTTCAGACACTGAGCCGAGATACTGTACAATATTTCTGTGCCTGAGTTGAGAATGTAATCGAATCTCTTCATGAAGCGGCTGTACCTCTCCAAGATTTTTTTCGGGAATTTCCTTTACTGCTATCCTAACTTGGGTGTTGAGATCACGAGCTGCATATACCACTCCATAGGTTCCCTTTCCCAGTATCAATTTTTTCCCTTGGTCATCCAGTTCATATTCGTACTGTAAGTTAAGAGGACCTTGTACATTTGTTGTAATGATAAATAAATAAAACATTCTGAAATAAAAATATGAAAATAGAAGCAAGGGGTCTTACTCGGATCGCTTCCTCAGGTAAGGTTGCATCTAAGTCAGTAAATTTATTAGATTGATCTGCAGTTATTTTTAGGACCAAGTTGAAGAAATGTTCCCTGTAATGGCTATTCGGGAAGTACATGTGGAAATCATCGGAATTTTCATGGACGTATAAAAATACACAGCGGTCATCCCGTTTGTATAAACTGCATGCAAGTAGATTAAATGTTTTAAATGGAACACGAGCAGGATTTTGTAAGGGCTAAAACAGTTAAGTAATTTACCTAGCTGATTTAATCATGTCAGCAGTGAAAAGCCAATCGTGCCTTTGTTTGCAATTAGATTTCAGACATTTCAAGCAAATGTTTGTAATTTGAAGAGATTTTTGCTCAGCCCCAAGGTTAAGAATGACATAACTTGGCATGAAAACTCGTGACGGCTCAAGAATTAAAATCTGTTGATTGAAGATAACTATATAGTTATAAATCTAAGCAATAACGAGACGCTTCATGGTATTTTAAATGTTTACAGGAATTCTGATGGTATCGCCAATTTCACTTTTAGTAGCCTCGACAAAATATTCTGTCCAAAATCCAAAAACGGTTTCCTCAGGTGTTTCTTGTACATCTTGCTTCCTAAATTGTTTTATTAGTGTGATATTTCCAATAGTTGACTTTAGGTACCAATTCGGAGGTTTCAGTTTGAACATGCATTCTGCTGCTTGTATAGCTTTTCCGTAATTCTTCGCAAGGACGCTGATTTCGAAGAAAGTTGCTACCACCCAATAATCCTGCAGAGATAGCAAACTCCCTTTCTTGCCCAACAAGTTATTTAGCACCATTCCTACGCATAAAATCAATTGCCTTAAGGAACATGAACGTATCCACAGTCGATAGTCAGATATAAATTAATACCAATATGCTGCAACTCTTCACTTTCAGAAAACTCTTTGCCACTAACGACTAGTAAGGTTGCTAAGTTAATCCCTGCATAATCATTGGGTTGAACCTCAAATCCCTTTCTGTACCAGTGGATTGCATTATTTAAGCTTTCCATATCTGTGTAATTGGATTCAACAAACTTGTCCTTATAAATTCGTCCACAGAGACAAACAAGGTCCGGAACATGGTTCTCTTTTTTCTCTAACGCTTTTGTAATTACTTCGAGAGCCTTTTCTCGGTCGCCTTCTTTATTTCTCCTTTAAATGTTACAAAATCAGACATCGATGTCAGAATGACATACACTCAGTAAGGTTCAAAATGACTTAGTAGCATTAAAACGTACCTGTTGAGGGCAAAGGCATACAGATACATTACAGCAGGGGTGTTTATGCAATTTTTATAATTATGGATAGATTTTAAAAACTCTAATCCATCAACAAGGTTAACCATCGCATCGTAGTCTTGAATTTCACGGAAGGAAAGTAGCATATTGTAGACAACTTCTCCAGATATAACATTGGGATCATCCAAACGCTTCTTTATTGCGTGAAGCGCTTTTGAGAGTTCCTTGTCTGTCAGGGTTTCACGAGCTTTACGGAGATCTGCAAGGAATTTTTCTTTGATGTGGGCCCTGCAGAAAAATGTATGTTAATGTGTGTAACTAAGCGAGCTAACAAAGCAGAATTAATACTAGCATCAGGTTCAAAACTAACTTTGACTGTACTTCAACATCTTGTAGCAGTCTCTTAATTTTTTGGGCTAAAGGTATTCGAGTTTCTACTCCAGTGTCATCAGCATTAGAAATTAAGGCTGTGGGTAACGTCACAACGCAAGAACCACACTCAAGGGTTCTGTATGTGACGAATGGGTAGTTTGTACATGAAAGCTGAGGAGTAAATAAATACAATTAAAAAATAGTAAGCCATTACTTGAACAAAGATAAGGTTAAAATGTACCTTAAGAGGCATAGTAATCTCAGTATCGTAATCATTGTAAGTTAATATATTCTCTTTCATTCCAAAACTCTCCCGAACGCCTAAATGGTAGAAAAGTGTATTCTTTTGAACATCGATGGATAAGTCGATAAGGGCAATGTCTGCGTTGTACATAGTTTCTAAAATATTTGCCTCTCCAAAGTCCAACTTTTCAAACTGTAAACATTAAAATATTACACACATAATGCTTAAAAGTTTGTCCCATGCACGTTGTTCATAAGTTTATTTGATTTTAAACCTGGATTTGATGACAATTTGCATTTAGTAGCCCACAAGCATTTTTAACCTCTTCCCAAGCTTTCTTTCTCTGGGAAACATGGAGAGGATTTTGCAAATCTATTACAAATGCTACATCCATCCTAGGTCTTTGTGGAGATGTGGCTATTTGTGTATTTCCAGAATTATCACTCCGAGATCCTATACTATCCGTAGACACTTTGTTGTCTGAAAATATTATCAGAAGAACCTTTTAAATGAATTGTTTGTGAATGGAGTCGTTCACGTTCAAACCCTGAAGTTTCATCATTCTATATAGCATGTCTGATAAAATACATGAATTGTTTAGAAAGAATAAGTCAGATAAGCGGAGGATAGCTATAGAATGTGATAACAAACAATTAATAACTGTTCTACCTGGAATCTCCAGCTCAATAGTTGTGACGGCTTGAGGCATTTTTAATGCTTTTGAAGTCTTTATGACTTAAATTCGAATCTATAAATTTTCAAGTATTTTATTAGCACCCAATCTAGTAAGATCAATGCGGTTCTTAATCTTAAGTAACAGCCTGTCAAGGTCTAAGGTATGAAAATGCTTCAAATTCTTAGTAAATTCACGTCACTTCAATACATTCTTGACATACTTGTCTGTATAAATGCTAATTTTAACTACTGCAATGTCCATTTAGCTACTAACTTTTCCAGTCTTTAAAGACCTCAACATATCCAAAAAAATGTTTACTCCAATATAAACTAAGCTTAAATCTGCACAACCCCTTCATTATTGTCTATCTACAAGAAAGATCTAAAGAATACTGAATGACTCATGACGAAGTTTGCTTTGGATATAAAAATGTGTCTTTTGACTCGTTAAAAAGCATCAAGTTCATCTTTTAAACAACATTCAACATCACACATGAATGAAGCATTATAGTTGGGTCATATATATGCTCGTTTTATTTTATTACCAGCCAGAGCCACATGCTGTTTTAGAATATGGGTGCACGTTCTTTATATTTTGTAAAACAGACGTACGCGTAATATTGTTAAAAATAAAGTTAACTATACGCCCAATCCATAACCAAGCCAAGTATAGTATATTGAAATCAGTTGTGAACTTGGGTGCACAAAAAATTTCCAACCATGTATTAGTTTGATCGTTTCGAGGTACGGAGAAGAGCATCAAATCTTCGTATAGTAGTAACTCTTTGGTATGCAGCATTTTACAGAGTTACGATGCAATAGTAAGGATTGCATAGCAGTTATCATCAAGTTTCAGTTGGTAACTGTGAAGGTTACTAATATAAAGCTGTCCTCAAAAAATGTTTTTTGAGATTGCAACAAAATATAACTGGAGGACCGTATTTAAAGAAACAAAAAATACCCATAAGCTTAACATTTTATGAAAGTTTACATTTGCAGTTTCTTTAGAACTACTGGACATGCAATGTATGGTCTTATCCTTCCTGATCTTAGGAGTTAGGAGACTTTAAAAATTAATACGTAGGTGGAAATCCCTCAGAGAGTTTCCTTATATATTTTTGAGTGGGCAGTAAAGTAGACATGAGCATCTTAGATCAAGTTTCCAATTCATGATGTTTAATCTAATGACGTTCTGTTGACTTTTTGTCCTTACCATATTTGCATTTGTAAACTTGACTTTCCATCATTTGCCAAAGGTTGATAATCTCAACTTTTCATACATGGTTTGATGAAGTATACGTTCCAACCTTTTAGAAACAGTTAATGCTTAGTTGGAGTTTTGTGAAAAATATATAACGCCTCTGTTTCTCTTTTTATTCGATATTGTTGAATATCAAGGATTATTTTATTTGCTCTGATAAGGACCACCGCTTTAGATAATAATAATGCTACTACCATTACATATTGAACAATATTATTTAGAAATGATCAGGAACACAGACTTAGATACAGCATAATAGTTTAGTTTATAAATTCATACTAAATGCAGCAACATCATCGTTCCCCTGTTTCTCCACTACCACAATCATCAAACATTAGCAAACCGTCATTACATTTTGGCCATCAGTGGAAAAAGCTTTTTCCAAATATGCGGTTTCATAATTAACTCGAAAGCTAAGCATTTAATTTTAACTTCGTGGCGACCGTCAAATAATCCATATGCCATCCGATTTTATCTTCTTTAATCCCATGAACCAAAATAATTAAACTTAACTAAAACCCATATTATAAACTACCTATTATTAATTTATATATTATAATCAAACGGTCATATTGCGGTTTTGATTTACTGTCAAAACAGTAGAGGCAGCGCAACGAAAAGCAAAAATTCAAGAATTATATTATCATGACCATTTTTATTCGTTAATTAATACACACATATCCGACCTCGCATTGCAAAACTAGTAGCATTAAAACTACAAAAATTACCTACCCTAAAGCCCCTTCCATATGCCACCCTCGTTAATTAAGCCGTATGCGTATGTTAAACATCCTTCAAAATATATATATTTTTAATATACAATACACGCCGCGGCATATGGCAGGGGTAAGCCGCATGTATGAGTCAATATTAGCCAAATAAGCTACCTCTAACAGTAACAGAGTACGTCTAAGGGTAAAAGCTCTACCATCCAACTACATTTCAGTTTCCATTTCCCATTCCACAATTCAATTACACAAATAGCCAAATAATAATGTAGTCCAAGTCCATGTTCAATCCTTTCTGACCAACATTATCCGTATTTCTGCACTATTCATAATTTATTCCCCAAATCAGTCTTAATTCCCTAAAAATATCCAAATCCAATGGTCCTAAATACCCAAAACTTTACACCGTTAACCGTACCGTAAAAAGCAACAGTTGTCAGTTTCATGAGCGTAGGTCTGTAAAATGCAATGCTTTCTCAAATCTCAACCCGTTTACCCTTCAATAAAACAGCATAAACTGCCTGTTGAATGCTGAATTACATTGGTTTTTAGTTTCCATATACCAGAGAGCTAACTTAGAGAGCTTGTGTACTTTTATTACGTTTTTACTGCTATTCTTCCTTCAGTTTAGCCTCCTATCCTTCCTTTATTTTAATAAATACAAGAGATCTGTCAGCCTTTAAATAATCTTTAAATATATAATATTATTATTTTTCACCTCTCTAAATAAATGATGATTTAGCATATAATTTCATGACTTTATTGTCTTCTTGTTAGGCTTGGAGGAAAGTACAATTATCTGGTTATCTAATCTAGGTTCATTTTATCATTATTTTATTTATTTCGTAGTTAGAAGGAAGGTACCGTATTTCCGGAAATTACTCCCCCCTGGATTAAAATCCCCCTATCCTTTCCATTTTAAAACTTAAAAGTTGCGTAGTAAATCTTCCCCATGTTAAAAGTTTTTTCAATTTTTGCTTTGAAAATTAACTCCCCTGGGGGAGTAATTTCCGGAAATACGGTACTTCACTTTGGATTTTTTGGTAATAAATAATAAAGCAAAGATTTTTTTTTTAAATTTGAAGTGTTCTTCATAAGTTAGATTTACTAGAGAATAATGTTGAAAGAGATTTAGTTTATTTATGTTCTCGTCGAAAAACAGACTTTTTTGACATCCGGCTAGGTTATGTTTTGTTTTTATTGTTTTTCCGGATGAATTCTGTAAAAGGCTGTGTATTATAATTAAATACATGTCTCTCTGTTTTAGAGGGATTAGTTTATAATTAATTGAGATACTTTGAAATTGAGATACTTTTGTACCTATTTGTTTTTTAAAATGCCATGTCGTGTCGATCCAAAAGCCTTAAAATGTTGAATTATTTGGTTTTTTAAGATAATGAAGGCTGACTGCACCACCTAAAGCTGTAATAGAATAAGATAAATCTGGACCCGGTGTGAGTGAGTGAGCGTGGTGTAAAGGCTCTAGGTGTTAGTTTATGGTAAAAAGGCATTTTAAGCATTTTCTCACATTTAATTTTAAAAATTATTGTACTAAATGCCTAATTCTTCAAATTTGTTTTTACAGGATTTTAATAAAAGCCGTCCTATAAAGAGGTATGCTGACGAGTTGAAAGGTTTTCATTTTATTATTTATCAGAAAAAAGTGGAAATAAACCTATTTAAATTGACCTTAACGGCTGTTATGTTTTTCTTTAGTGACGGACAAGGAACAAGTTACGGAAGCGTCCAAGCAGAAAGCGCACAACCTCAACTTTCAATGATGGATAAGCTTAGACGAGCCCTTAACGGCGCGGACGACCGCGAGAGTCAGGCTGAACAAGGAGGGATTCAGGAAATCCTGGATACGTCCACGCTATCCTGGTCTACCCGCGTTAAGGGATTTATCGCTTGTTTCCTACTAGGATTCGTTTTCTCATTATTGGGTTCCGTCCTGTTTTTCTTCCACAATATGGTATATTTGATAAGTACTTATCGGAGGGTATCCTCAAAGCTAAACTGGTTATTTTGTATGCATATATTTTAACGTTTTGTAGGTCGGATTCGGACTTTTCTACTCTTTTGGGAGCATTGTGAGTTAATTAAACTTAGTTTATTTTAAAGGAAAAGGTCGAGTTTTGGAAGATATCATGTGTACTGATTTACTGTATTTTTAGCTGAGTATTTTGTCAACCATGTTCCTAATGGGACCGGTAAAGCAGATTAAGAAAATGTTTGATGGATCAAGGGTAATTGCTACCGTCCTTATGCTGGCTGCTGTTGTCTTAACGTTGTTCTTCGCCTTTTGGGTAAACTTATGGATAATTAATGAAGTTTTAAAATTATCTAAGATATGAAAACTTATTGAGTATTTTTTGGTTTCAGACAAAGAAAGGTGGCTTGGTATTGCTATTTGTTATCATTCAGTTTTTGGCAATGACCTGGTACTCCTTGTCCTACATTCCATATGCGAGGGACGCTGTGAAAAAGCTTTTTGCTGGAATATGTACGTAAAATGGGATTTTTAAGTTTTTAGCGAGGACATCCTATTGATCTTATGCAAAATATAAATTCTACATTACTACTTGCGCACTCTTGTACTGTTTAGGTATTCTCTTTGTAGTTACACTAAAAGTTTTTTATTTGTTACGTATTATTATGTGTTATGTTAATTTAAATAGAACTGTGTATAAGTTTGTAATAGAATTGCATTTTGAAAATCTTCGTTGAGGTTGATTTATGTTCAAGATAACTTATTATTGCTTTCGTTATATATATAGTTTTGAGAAAGTAGCTAGAATAATTATTGCTTTATGTCGTTCGTTTAAATGTATGTACAGTCACAGTACATCAAATTAATCATAAATCTGTACTGAAAATGAGAGGTCAAATTGTGCCTTACTAAGGGCTGCCTAAAGCCAAACATAATAAATTGAACAATCATTGCTTAAAGTGCTAGAATATTTAACTTAAGCTAAGATTAAGATGACTGCATACTTTTGTAAAGTTTTGATGCCGTCATTTCTTCTACCACAGTATTTTTACGCTTTTCAGTCGACTGGCTACGTTGTTTATCTCTTTTCTTGATCAAAGGTCGTCTAACAATTTCCTCAAAATCGCCTTCAGTTTCGTCATTAGAGCCTGTAGCTTCTTTATCTCCATACTTCACATTCGAAGCAACGGATGTATGCCTGCAACCGCCTGTTTCATCCACCGAATTGCTAGCTTCAAGATCTTTTTCTTTGTTACGGCCACTCGAAGCCGTAGTTGAGATAGGGTCTATAATAATCGAATAAACTAGTATGAAAATTCATACAATTAAATTAGCTCTTTAAGTTTTTTCTACAGCGAAACCTGCTAATACCTAGGTTTGGTTTCTTCTGTAAATAGCTTTCGCACATTTGAGACTGTATCCTGTCTCTCAATTCATGATCAAAAGTTGAATTAAGTAGTAGGCCTAAAACGGAAGCTCGGCTACCCAATGCTATTCTCAATTGACGTTCTTGTTCAAGCAGTTCATCAAGCTTTAGCCACTAAATTTTTATGAAAACTGTATTAACTTCACTATCATTATATGACTAATGGCAATATGTTATTTGCAGAGATATTAGCATTTAACGTACATTCCGAACGCGCTCCAAATCTATTTCTGCTCGACGAAGTTTCTCCCAGCAAAAATGCCTGCTGCATTTTTTCTTGGGCAACCGGCATATCTCAAATGGTAACTGAGTTGTATTTTTCATTAATGGACTCCCACAAATCTTCAAAAAAGGACAATTAACTTGAGATTACCTTCATCCTTACACCTAAATAAATGCTCATTTTACCTCAAAATCTGAAACTTTTGGCTCTTTTGTATGCTCCGGGCATAAAACTTGCAATCGTTTACAGTATGAATCATTTAAAGGATTGAAATAGTCGCAAAAGATGGGCGTTCCAACGACGAAATTGGTTTTGTAAATGGACCCAAACGACGTTTGCGTTTCAAACTAAGCATAAAAATTTCAAAAATGATTTTAGTTTTCATAACCTGTACTAAATTTTAACCATTCTTTCACATGAAAGCAGACTCACTTTATTGTAACATCGCTCCATATGCTTTAAACATGATTTCACTGCCACTTCAACCCCACAGGAAATGCAATAAATTATTCCTTCTTCTTCCGGCTCTTCATCCTCTGCATCTGGATCTATGGCAAGCTTCTTTACTCTAATTATTTGATGATCCAGAGCCTATAAAAATTACTCGCGTTATAAAAAATTCTGGCGTAAAACTACATGGATTAATAAATCACACACCGTCCGTTGTTTTTCAAGCTCTGCAATCTTATTTTTAGCTTCCAATTGCTTTTGACGAACATCTTCTAAATCTTTTTTATTCCGTTCCTCTGCATAACAGGGACTAAGGTTCCATTCTTGAACTCGTCCAGGTAATATCTTCAGACAAAGCATATTGCAATTTTTTCGTGAGCTTGAACACGTTTACCATTACCACACAGAAATGCTACTAAAAATCTTTTCTTACCATATTTAAACGATAAGTTGCAAGACTTACACCACACTCTTGACTACAATACTTTGATTTCTTTCTAGCAGCATTACAGCATGTCAGATTTTTGCACTGCCTCTCCTCGTCTTCCTCTTCATCTTTGGAATCCTCATCTTCCGAAAATTGTAAGTTTCGCTTAGCAGCTCGGCGATTTTGTAAATTTCTGGCAGCTTCTTTAGCAATTTTTATCTTAGATTTCTACAAATAGTTTGCAAAATCAGATTACAAGACCTAATGCATTACCTCTCACTCACAACGTAAATAATACAAAGTGACTAAACTTACCCGTCCGCGTTGACCAGACCCAGGAGTGGACTTTTTACTCGTACTTTTAGGTTTACTTGGTGGAACCCAATTATCTTCCGTGCCAGATCCACCAGAGTCTTGGATTTGCTCTTGCAAAATTACGTTTTCTTCCTTATGTTTGAAAACTCTGTGATCTTGTTTCTACAAATAAAATAAACCTTATAAAATTATAAGACAATTACCAACCACGCAAATGATTTCACTTCCTCTTACACTTTTTCGGCATTCGCGTTCACGGCAGTAACGCTTCCCGTCTCTCCCATGCTTACTCGCCCACTTACAACGATCACACTTTCCACAGCTACTAACTTTCAAACACCCAGAGCAACTTCCACATCCAGCAACACTAGCCTTATCTAAATAGATATTGTAATTTTGAATTATCACCTCAATGAGTTATTTACCAGCAACCAGCATACATTATGTAAAAAAAGCACCTGAACTACTCCTCGAAGCATTGGAATCCTTCTTTGATCTTTCTAATTTCTTACTCTCCGACTTGGTAGACTTTTCCCTATGTTTACTTTTCTTGTATTCAATTTCTAAGGATGGATTTTTCTCCATGCAAGGTGGGCAAAAATAATGCTTGATGTTTCTTGACTCAGGCTCCGTGATATTAATGCAATCTCCATGATACCACTCTTCGCAGCTGTCACATGCTCTAATAAAAAAAAAAGGATGCTCAAATTCCATATCAAACCACTTCATATAACAACAGAAATAATGCCTCTGGGAAATTATTAATCCACAGGAAAAATGGGAAATTCTACATAAACAAGATAGGGCAAATGTCTACTTTCAACATGGAAAGGTAGTGGGACGGGACATTGCACCGAGGGGGCATTATTTCGGGAAATACCGCAACCACCGATCGAATTCTTACATCATAAAACGGGTAGAATCGGTTGTTCGGCAGATGCAGTATAAATCACTTTCCTTAAGCATCGTCGCGATCTTCGACTGCCGCTCCGGAAGGTCAAACTGCTTGGCAATTTCCCTTTTCTGAACACACGCAATAAAACAAGTAAATTAGTTTAAAAATTATGCAATTAAACGACAATAATTGAGCAATTGAGCTGAACAAGCATTTTTTTAAACTTACATTTTTCTGGTCCCTGGAAGACATCTTGAGAAGGAAAGTAGAGCTTCTTCACCAAAACTTCCAGTCCAAACCAAATAAAACGGAGTTTTAGGTTAAAAAACAAACAAAATGAGTGAGTTTTTTATATTTCCAATTTCCAATTTTTCTACAAACAGTCGAGTTTTTTTAAAGAGAAATGTCGAGTTTGCGGCGAAAAATAAAAGTCATTGAGCAAGTTGAAAGTCGATCGTGAGATTTGAGATTTTTTTTTGTCAAGGGTTGCTGCTGGTCTCGTCCCGCCCCAAAACCTAACATTGAAAATGTATACCCCTGAATTTGTCGGGGTTGTCCATCCCAAATTCCCAAACGTGCTAGCTCCATTTTAATAAAAATTAATAAAGAATTTTTTGAAAAATTCTCAAAATTCTGTAAAAGTTTCGAAATATTATTTTTATGATGTAAGTTAGATTGAAGAATTCAGCACGTTTGGGATGGACAACCCCGACAAATTCAGGGGTATACATTTTCAATGTTAGGTTTTGGGGCGGGACGAGACCAGCAGCAGCCCATACCAACCATAGACGAAGTAATTTTGTCTATGGACTTTTACGTCCTGTCCACAAGATTACGTCTTGTCTTACGCCTTACCCTTAAGATAAGCTAGGTTATCTTAAGATAACTTTGTCTATGTTTCGAGATGTTTTAATACAAAATGCAATATTTTATACTAATATCTAATTAAATAAAAAATTGCTTTTAAGACTGCGGAGAGAAAGAAACCTTTCAAATCATGGATGCATACACTGAAAAATGAAGTTTTGCTAATTTGCAATCCTATTCCTGAACAAATACTACCTCTTGTCATATTCATGCTTCGAGGTATAACAATTTCAGCTTTATTTCGGAAATCCTATTTAGTAGAAAGAGCTGAATAAAAGCTACAGTGCTGTATTTGTTATTTTATTAATTTCTTTCAAAAAAGTAGTATTTAGTACAAATGGAAGTTTAAAACTTTTGAAACACATGCTAATGCTGATATAGTTTAAGTATGATTCAATTTTAAAAAATTAGTGGGTCAAAGGAAGAACTTAAATATGATAAATTAAGTCGCAAGGGATATTTCGGAGCAAAATACAATGCCATTATCTCCACCGCAGACTAATCGGTCATTCTTAGAAATATTCATCGAGTTGATTGGGAAAGGGGAAACGTAAAGCTCTCTGAAGATGAGTCCCCGTTTCATAAATTCGATATTTAAATTTGAAGATGATCCGTTTGAGTTATCTAAGAAATAAAACATTTAGTTCAGCTATACTGCTACTGCTACTAGAATTGTAAATACCATCTTTGACCTAATAGTTTGTCATCGTACCTTGCAATTCGTTCGCAGGGTACCACTGGGCTGCAACGCCAGCTTGAGAGCAAGAAAAGAAGTGATCTGGATTGATTCCATGGAAGTATATTTCACTCAAAGATCCACCATCGGAAGCCAAATTGGCTACAGGATCCTTGCAAGAACCACCTCGCAAATCCCACAAATCCATGCAACCCGATTGATAACCAACAATCACTAGATGGTTTTGAGACGGATGCGGTGCAAGGCTTATGGCTCCGTACAGGTTGTTCATCAGAACGTTAGGATTCATGATTTGACACGGAATATTTGAAGGATTTCTTAAATCCCATAACTTTAGTTGACCACCAGCGTTCCCCGTCAGTATTGTGGTTCTTTCAATATGCGTAACAGCATATATTGTCAAAGGGTCTGCGTTTTCTGTCAAATAAAAGTAGTAAATTTAGCTAGCGACTAGAGCGTTCGGCTAAAATAAACTTTTATTAATATACCGATCGCCCTAAGGGTCTGACAACTTGGAAGAGAAGATTCATATATCGACCCATCTTCTCCAACGGTAACCACACAATGGTCCCTTGCACTGACAGAAGTTGCTGGCTTTGAGCAGTATCTTCAAACATAAAATGATAAAAAAATACATATTTCCACCAAAATAAACCAGAGATTAAATTTACTGTAGTAATTACTTCATAAAGAAACTCACTTAGTCTTATGAAGTTGGACACGAGCGAGTTGTTCAATAGATTCCAAATCACCCGAGATCCCAGGAACACATCTCAGAGCTATAAGTTCCCCTTTGGAAGTGGTTATGGCAAAAGAATTCCAACTGAGCATCTGCATAATAAAAAAATACATAAATTCTCGCCCATTTGGCTGAACTTTCCCCAAGAAATACTTACAGCAATGTCAGTAATATCTGCATCGTAAGGTAGTTTATAAACAAGATCAGTCTGGGAGATAGGGACTAGGTCATCGTCGCTTCCATTTATTTTTAGCCTCCACAAACACACCTCATTTTCCTTGAAATATAAAATAATCAATTATTCCTTGATTGAATAGACAAGCTACTATGAATAATATGCATTCTTCCCCCTTACAAGTTCACTTCTAGAACCGGATAAGAAATACTCTGTCGCAAGACGATCAGGAATTGTAGTACTTTGGCCATCTTGAACCCACCGAACTTTCGAAACCTTCTTCCCCGTTTGGGTAGAGATGCTTATCTTCTTTGAAGGTTCTGGAGTAAAATACCCACTAGTCTCATCAGCAACAATCGACACACTTGAGTTTACTCTAGCAGCTATTGAGCTTCTCGCTCTCTCGGAGATTAACCAGTTTGGCTGGTTCTGGTTCTGGTTCTGCTGGTAACCCCGACCGTGGGTAAGGATAGCAGCGTCTCCCGCACCAAACTCAGCGTCCCTCTCCCAGATTGAACTTTCGGACAGAAATGACATTATGTCTGTGGAGCCTGGAGTAACAAAATTCAGCGTCGTCCACTAATTTTTCGCTTCCGTATCCAAACTGTCAGGCTTTTAAAGTCCAAGATCGCCGGTCTTCAATGCTGACCTTGACCCTTGCTTGACCACGTTACGTTCCACAGAATAGAGCCAAGCAGGTCAGAACAAACTAACCAATAATGACTTTATATATATTTATCGAAGAATAGACAATAAGACAATCGGTTATCGGTTATCGAAGATAAGAGCTTATCAACTTCCGTCGCGTCTCTGTCGCTTTCAAAATCTTTCGTCCGTCCTGGCAAAGAAAGCGCTCTTGTTTGCCCAAAAAAGTTATCTATTTTGTGGTGAATGTAATGCACTTCCCGCACTGTTTTATTGCCCCGCGAAGTTAAATCCCAGCTTCGAGCACATTGTTGATTTAGACCGAGTTTTATTCTTGTGAGGACGGAGAGATTTTGAAAGCGACAGAGACGGGACGGAAATTGATAAGCACTTATCTTCGATAACCGATAACCGATTGTATATTCTTCTATAAATATATATAAAGTCATTGGTTAGTTTTTGTTTGCTGGCTTTTTATTATTGGTGAATGAAGGTAGAGTTGTCGATTTTAGATTCATGTTTTTGTTTATTTTCCACAGTTTTTTTTAAATACAACTTTTCAGATCGTGGTGTTCCCTGTTCACAAAAGACGATATATGTCAAAGGGGCGCTGGATTGGACATTTTAGTGGCATTTTGACAAGGTGGTTTCTGGTTTATGTCTCCTTATACCGCAATGTCTCGAATAGTGTCCCCTTTTGAATAGTAGCCCCCCTTAATTACTATTATTAAGCCCCATTTAATCGTATCAAAGATACCAAAATTGTATTAAGTGTCCCGGGACGCTATTCGAGACAATACGGTAGCAGTAGTGTTCGGCTTGATCTTTATTTAATTTATGTAGTACTGTAATAGTTTATTTCGTCATCGTTTATGAATATGACGCAGGTTATTCAAAGCCGGGGCGATTGATGTGAAAAATATCATCCCTCATTCTATATCCAACCAGACACATCTTCAGGAAGTAAAAATGAATGAAACTTCGATACCTAAATGGAAGCCAAAGGCTGGAGGAGTAGGGTTGGAAGGAAAGAAAGAAATCACTGAAGTTTCAGAGGGGAAAGCAGTAATTCAATGTGATCCTGAACATAACATCTTTTACAATCCAACTCAAGAAGTTAACAGAGATTTGAGGTAATGTATATTATGAAAAATGCGCTTTATTATTACGGTCGATGTGTCCGATTCAGGTTGGTGGAGTATGGTCCGCTTATTATAATTTTTTTGTAACATTTTTCAGTATTGTAGCAATTCAGACCCATATAAACTTGGAGGACAAGGTACGTTGAACGAAAAAGAGGAAATGTCAGCTTTTTATCAACGTAATAAAACGTAATTGTCAATAGCTTGAAGTATTATTGTAATGACTTGCAGAAGGACGTAAGAATACT
The DNA here is from genome assembly GCA_034682405.1 of Hydroisotoma schaefferi. Taxonomy (NCBI): domain Eukaryota; kingdom Metazoa; phylum Arthropoda; class Collembola; order Entomobryomorpha; family Isotomidae; genus Hydroisotoma; species Hydroisotoma schaefferi. Next base: position 18,989 of record JAQFZX010000885.1, read on the forward strand.
GGAGGCCATGGCTGCTTCGGGAATCAGAAGCATACGCTATGCGTTAGAATTAGAAAATGTAGAGAAAATAGTGGCCAATGATTATTCTAAAAGTGCGATTGAAAGTATTGTTGCAAATTCTAAGTTGAATCTTACTGAAGCAATTGTCGAACCATCGTTGAAGGATGCTTGGTACGGTTTTAGAAATTAGGTTTATTCTTTACTATGTTTAGATTAACTAACCATGCATTCTAGATTTATGCTTCATGATTTTGGAATTATTTTGCTCTTTCTTGGACAAAGCATTAAATAAATGAATCATTTTCCGTCTTAATTTAATTTTCAGTGAAATGCTTCGAGATAATAAGTACAAAGGCTTCATAGTGGATCTGGATCCATACGGTACCCCTGCACCCTTTATAGAGGCTGCTGTTCAGGTAAAGATACAATTTATATAAGGGTTTAAATGATTTATTATTAATTACAAAAGTATACAATTTAAGATTATATTTTAAACAGAACATCCAGGAGGGGGGATTGCTGCTTGTGACTGCGACAGACATGGCTGTCCTGGCTGGAGGCAACGCTGCGGAGTCATGTTATGCCAAATATGGTTCTATGTCACTTAAAACTCGAGCATGTCAAGAAATGGTAGGAGGATTAATTTTACTTTACGTCATTTCTTGTTTTTGTTATATTTTTTATCACCGTTTCATTGCAGGCTTTAAGAATCATAATTCATGCAGTGCAAAGCAGCGCAAACAGATACGGTAAAGTTGCCATCCCACTGGCTTCTTTTAAGATAGACTTTTACGTGCGATTGTTTTTTAAGGTCGTGAAAAGTGCCGAGAGAGCGAAAGAATCATCATTGTAAGTGTTTTGTAGTTGCTTGTAAATATTAATCTACTGGAGATTGTCATATTTTTTTAAACAAAATGATGGAATTTTTACAGAAACACTTCTATAGTTTATCAATGCACTGGATGCAGAAGTTTAAGCTTCCAGCCCATGGCTATTAAGAAAAATACCAAGCATTATGGGTTTGCTCACGGGCCACCCGTTTCTGAAAAATGTTCTAATTGTTCTTCTGTACACCACGTAAGAGTTTACTATGCCTTGGCTTTTTTATGGACAAAACAGATTGGCTATGTCTTGTCTTTTACGATGTATTCATTACTCCAGGTCGGAGGACCTATATGGACTGGACCAATACATGATAAACATTTTGTTGCAAAAATGACAGAGCTGTTAGAAGAACGGTTCTCGTATGTAAATACCTTTGATAGAATAAAGGTACATTTCATGCTAAATACGAATTAAAGATGCGCGATAGAATATTTGGTTATTAAGTAATCTTTTGGACCTTGCAGGGAATGTTAAATCTAGTATCGGAAGAAGTTGACGTTCCTTTGCTGTACGATATTAGTGAACTCTGCTCTGTAATTAAAGCCTCTACTATTCCAATGATGATGTTGAGGTAAAATTAGCATACGTAGCGCATTATTAAGTAGTAAAAAGGCATGTTAGTTATATTTTGAATAATTATTTTCAGGTCAGCTATTTTAAACCTTGGTTATTCCGTCTCGCTATCGCATACAGGACCAAACACAATTAAGACTAATCTTCCGAACGATCGTTTATGGGACATATTGAGAGAATGGAGAATAAAAAACGCATGTAATGAACTGAAAGAAGGCACTCCTGGCTATACAATAATGCAGAAAGAGAGATTAAATGATAGTCAAATATCTTTTGACATACATCCGGAAGCAAACCCCGTTTCTCGAGAGCAAAACTACCTGAGATACCAAAAGAATCCTACAAGAAACTGGGGCCCTGGAGTCAGAAATGCGTTTAGAGGACAACACATCGCAGAAGATAAACGAAACAGAAATCAAGGGAAAAGGAAATGTGGTAGTAAATTGCCTTCAAATGAGGAATCTCGATCAACTGATTCCTCTCCTGATGTTAAAGCTTTCAAAAGTGATGAACATGAAACGGTATAACCTACCGGTAGTTCGACTGCTCTTGGTCTCGGTACTCAGTTTTTTCATGCATAAGGTTAGTTTTCTTCCTATTTTATAATTATTTAGGCTTAGATTTGTGCTGGTAAATTGTCTCAAATATTTCAAAAAAGAGGCAGATATAGGAAAGAAAAAATTAGGTGCGTACACAGATTTAAATGGGTGCGTATAAAGAAGGTTTAGGTTATCCTTCCATTCTTTTTAATCGCTTTAGTGGGTGGTATCCTCATCTACAAACCTGTTCATGTGTAGAAAGTACAGTTGTGATAAACTTCTAATAAAAACTCGTTCGTAAAGTTGATAAAAAATAAATAAAGATTAAAGGAAAAACGAGAAAAAAAACGTATTGTTGTGGATTGAATTTTCAATATTTAACTAATAGTCAGCCCAGCCCCTTCAATGCCATGCCACAAGTAAAAAAATGTCAATATCATTGATAATTTCACTTCTGGGATGTTCGGAAACTCAACTTTAACTGGACTAGCCTGTAAAATTTTGAAAAGTCCGTTCATTCATTTTCGATCGGTTTCTGAAAAATGCACCCCGGTATTTATTTAGTATTTCAATAATAATATCAACAACAAAAATAGTGGCTTCTGATTAATACTTTACATCCTCTTCCAAAACTAGACAAAACGTATGTTTTTAGGCTACATGCATTTCCAACCTCGACGTGGCATATTATTCAACAACCATTTGTCAAATACATGTCAACTGGAAATGAGAGCAGAGCAGGATTTTAAAAAAATGCTGAGATAAGTGTATAAGGAAAAAGTTGGTTTACGTAAACAACTTAGATTGCATATGAATGAATCATGGCATGGTGACTTTAATGGAGATACTAAGTTGCAAAGTGAACTTTTGACCTGCTGAATTGCATTTCGCAGTTTTTTGATAAGATGCTCAACTTTGTTTGATACACAGACTATTAGGTGGTATAACTGAAGGAAAAATAGAGTATGAGGAAGACGAAGTTTTACCCATGCCTGCCGATGTATATTAACCAATTCATTCAATTTTTGCAACTCCATCCTAACGGATAAGCTAACCTATTGAAATGCATTTTTAATCCTTATTTTGTCAATGATCTGAACGTATATGTTGTGTATCTCTGAATACTGAAACAACAGCAGAAAAATATCGGCATATGATAATGTTTCAAAAAATTTAACTACATCCTTTGTAGAGCAAAGGTGACTTTAGTGGGACATGTTCCTGCATTTTTACAGTTTCTAATGAAAAAGTTACGCTGGTACATGTTTACCGTATTACTCTTTTAAGTCCCCAGAGGAATTACGGTTTCGTATCCTTTTTTACACAGAAAATATTCCAGACCAGGAAAGGAAAGGGGCTTGGTTAATTGGGCATAACTTCGCAGAACTCAAGTCGTTCGTTTTTAAGCACCCCAAATCTGCAGGAGTATGAGTAAGAATTGTTACTCATACCCTTGTAAACACTTCGATTACCTTAATCCCATTGTTCACCTTATAGTTGGCCCAAAAAACCATCAATCATGTAACTTCTGAATGTAGTTACTTCTATCAAAATAGCCAGTACTTTGAATTGAATCACAGTACTATATGGTCTAAGTTACTGTTTCACAGTTTGGGAAACGGTACTGCTGGAGTTGGGGTGGATCTAACTAGTCAGGGGATGTTTTAATTACGTATCTTACTGCTTTACAGCACATTGCCGTGGGGGATAATTAAACTAGGTAGGGGGGGGGGCTTTAATTGTAAAATTATTTGTATGATTTCACTTTACCATCCTACTTCCAGTAAAGTATCCACACTTGTATTTTAAAACTTCTAAGCTTTCTGAAAAGATGAATCTTCTCTGTGTTAAAAAAAATTAATAAAAAATGATATCAAAAGCATTTCAGGGTAAAATAATGCTTGTAGTTGCCAAAATATAGTGTACATAAAATAGCTGTACTTTTAGAGGAAGGGTTACTATATATTTTTAGGATGAAGTAACTCCTTTTATTAACGAATAAGATTATGAAAAAATGCACCATTCATTTCAGAATCTCCAATGATGATAAAGATTAAGAAAGTCCTTCCAGTTGGAAAAATGCTGACTGATAACCGAGTTGCATTTTCCGCTGTCAGTTATTCATTACATTGTAGAAGATAGTCTTTTAAAGTTGCAATAAGAAGGTACAGAAATATAAAGAGCAAGTAGGACGGTTAGCACATCAAAAGTAGGATGGGATGCGAATTCGATGGACTTTGTGTCATGCATTCATTTATTTTGAGATAAACTGGATAAAAATGTTTCAAAAGTGGGATGAATCAATTTTTAGCTTAAATCAGCGTAACAATATCTATCTGCATTCAGCTTGCCAATAAAATTAACTAAGCATATCTATCTTACTGCTTGAAAGTTTAAAACTTCATATGCTAACGCTAATGGCTTCGAATGGTCCGACTGGATCAGAGTTTGGAGTTACTTGTCAAATTTAAAAGTATAAAAAGGGATGGCCGCAACAGAGATCTTCACAGTCGAGTTTCGGTCAGCTCTAAGGAGATTTTCTGAAATTCATCAAGCCGAGGACAAAGTCAAAAAGTTTGGACCAGGACAGGATTAACTTCAAGGGTTAACTGAATTTCCAGCCAGCCCTATAGTTATCCTATTGCAACATGAAGGTTGCAATCTGCGTCATTTCCTTGGCCGTCTTGGGTATGTACTTGGGAGTTTTTAAGTTTCTGAATTATTAGTAAGAAAACATGGATTGGAAGAAAGTTTTTAAAGCATGAACGTTTCAGTTTCTGAAATATGTTTTTTTTAAATGCGTTTACTAAATCTTGGGTTTTAATTTTTGTTTTGCAGCAGGACTCGTCTCATCCGAGTATGCTTGGACCGCTGGAAAGGAATACACCTACACTGTTCGAGGCCGTATGCTTGCCGGACAGTCCGTCATCAACAACCAACATGCTGGTGTCGAAGTTCAGTACAAATTGAAAGTCCGTCTCTCAAGCCCCAACACCCTTACAATCAAGGTGAGTTACTTAAGTCAATAGTACAGAGGAAACTGATTATGAAATTGGGGTGTATCGTTTTCCAGGGGATATTTTTCATTCTATATTGTGCGAAATTTTTGGAAATGTATGTTAATTTTAACTTTAATTCTGCAATTTCAGCCCGAAGATGTTCAAGTTATTGAAGCCGAGGGTGAATTCGATCCCCGTGAAGGAGATATCGAGAAGGGAACTGATGTCAAGCTTCCACCCCAAGTGCAAGCCGCCATGGAATCCCCAATCATCGTAACTCTTTCCAAGGGTGTCCCAGTCAAGATCCAAGTAGAGAAAAGTTTGCCTACCGCCTACGTCAACATCAAGAGGGCTCAAGTCTCTCAGGTTATTGTCGATTCCGTTGGATCCAACTTGGTCTTGGAAGGTAACTTGAACCGTCAGAGCAACTCTGTCCGACAAGAAGACCAGAACGATGACTCCGGTTTCTACTATGAGACCATGGAGAAGTCCGTTCACGGAGAATGCGAGACCTACTACACCATTAGTCAAACTGGACCTTACCAATCCGCTTTCCAGCGAGAGGCTCAGGATCAACCATCCGGTGATTTGCTCCAACAGTCCTCTGAGGAACAAAGGAGGGGAGCTGGATCCAAATACTTTGGCAGTCAGAAGTCTTCCCAGAAAGTCAACTCTGGATCTGATGAAACCAGCAGCGAAGTAAGCCTTTTTAATTGATATTTTATACAGTTGTAAATATAATACAGCTTTCTAAAAGGTATGTTTATATTGTACTATATTTTGTACGTTTTTAATTTTTTAGGAGCAGAGGGAACTTTCATGGCCCAAGGCTTTCGATAAATTCTGCAAAGAAAACGACCAAGTTTACGAAATCATGAAGACCACTAACTTCACTTCATGCAAGAACAAGCCAGTCCTTGCTTACTTCAGCCCTGCCGAGGTAAAAAGAATATAAAAAAGCTCATATTGTGTTCTATTTAATTTTCTGGGGATGAAATTAATATTAAGAATTATCTATGCGTAGCTTCTCCATTGCCGAGCCGGTGATAACAACTGTGGATCAATCTGGAACCGTGCTTTGGTAACTAGGATTTTGGCTTGTGGTACCAGCCGCCGAGACTTCAACATCCTCCAGATTAACCAAGAGGAGCAGTTCAACTTCGGTCTCCGAGATGAACAACGACTTGTTGGTGTTGCAATTAAGAACATTACCCTTCAAGAAATTAGGCAGTCCAGTACTACTTCATACAAACTCCAAGATCCAATGACCACTGGTCTTTATTACGAATTCGACCGAAATGAGCAGCAGGAACAGATTGATGGAAAGTCTTCATGGCCTTGGTCATTCCGAATGCAACAAGAGTCCAGCGGCAGACAATCCCAATCCTACCAGAACCTCCAATGGAACCAATGGGGAAAGAACTTCCAGAACAAGTACACCGGATCCCACAAAAATGTTGTTTCCAGCTCCAGCTCCAGCTCCAGCGAAAGCGTAGAACAGGCAACTCAACAACACCGAAGAACCTCTGGCAACAGTAAGTTGTATAGATATCCATACAAGAAGTTTGATCCTTGCTAGCAACAACTGGTAGAGTATAGATTTTGATTACATTGTTTTACTTTATTCATAGAACATCAAGGAAATCTTCCCTTCCCCTCTCTTAAGGAGGCTCCATTGAGGCCAATGTTGATCTCCCCTTTGACCGTTCCTCAAATGATTGAAAGGGCACAGTTGCTCTTGAACCAGGCTGCCAAAGATATCCACGTTACCGAACGATCTGTTGCTGACGAAGAAACTTTGTCCAAGGTTTCCGTCGTTGCCAAGATCATCCGATTCCTCAACCAGGATAACATCCTTAGCCTTTACCAGAAGTGCTCCAGCGAGTAAGTTTTTAAAATGTTAATTACAATAATTTTGCTGCAGTTCACTTTATTAAATTGATTACCTGTTTATAACAATAAATAATCACATTTAATGTCTTTTAAATTAACAGACACAACGATCAAGAGTCCGTCACCAAGCAGACCTTCCTTTTGGACTCCATGGCCATGGCTGGAACCAACCCTGCTATCACCGCTCTCATGAAGTTGATTGAGCAACGTCAAGTTAAGGATGAGAAGGCTGCTCAACTTGTCATGACCTTCGCTCTCTACATTCGTCACCCAACAACCGAATTGCTCCAGCGATTCTTCCAATTCATCAAACATCAATCCGTCCAACAAGATCAGCAGCTTAAGACCACTTCCATCTTGGCCTTCTCCCTTGTTCTCAACCAAGGTATGATTTTAATAACCCTACTTTTATATCCTGTGTGTGTAAAGGATTGGAAACTCATGCCGGTGTTTTCATGGTTTTAGCCTGTGTTGATGCCCGAGACAAGCAAACCCGATACAACACTGCTCTTTACGGAGAGTTCTGTGAAGTTAAGGACACCGCCGAGTACTTCGATTACTTCACCCAAAAGGTCTACGAGGAATTGAAAAAATCCGGCAACCACATGTTCTCAGTCTACATTGCCGCTTTGGGACAGATTGGACACCCTAAGATCGTTAAGATTGTTCAAAAGATTTTGGACGATTCTAATGATCCCATGGAAAAATCCAAGGCTATCTTCGCTTTGAAGAACGTCCTTGTCTCCCAGGAAGCTGAAAACAACAATAACGAAGACAACCAAACCGACCGAACTGCCGATGTTGTCATCGATGATAAATACGTTGAGAAGAAGGTTCTTCCCATCTTAGTCTCTGTCGCTTTCGACAAAACCGAACATCCCACTGTCCGAATGGCTGCCATCCAAATGTTCGTGTACTGTCCCCAAGCTGATGTTGCTCTCTGGCAGCAGTTGGCTATTAGCACATGGGCTGAAATTTCCCAGGAAGTCCACTCTTTCATCTACTCTACCTTGAAGAACTTGGCTGACGTTGACGTTTCTACCTTGACTGCAACTCACCACGCTATGGTACGAAAGGCCCGAGCTGTCTTCTCCCTTGCTAAGGACTTCGATGAGGGTCTCCTTAAATCACGAAACACCTTCCAATCTGGATACGTTGAGGACCTTAATGCTGGATACTTCCAACAATTCTCCTGGCTGAGTGGACGAGACTCAATGATCCCTACCAGCGTATACTTCAGAAACTACTGGCAATTCGGAAATGGAGCGTTCGGAGTTAACCCCATTGAACTGTCCATTCACGCCCGAACCATCAGCCAAATCGCTGACGCCGTTGCTGACCGTTTCGAAGGAAGCAGCAGCTCCGAAGAATCTGGAGAAAAGAACCCTGCCATTAAGGAGGTATACATTTTATCAGTCATTAAATAGACGGTGTAGCTAGTTTCCTTTACAAGTATCTCATTGTTTTAATTTTAATCATTTCACTAGCTTAACAGCCTTTTGGGAATCGAGCCCAGAGAAATGGATGAAGCTGCTCACGGTTCAGTCTTCATCAATGTCCGAAATGAAATCCAGCGATTGTTCGAAGTCAACATCAAGGATCTCCAGAAACAATGGAAATGTAAGGGTTCAATTCAGTCTATTACATGAAAGTTTAACAGGATCTGTTTCATGATATAAAATACTTTTTATTCAATGCAGCTTCTTCCAACTTGGCTCTGGCTGTTCTTCGACGAGGTATCCCAATGAACTACCAGAAGACCATCCAACTTGTCCATCACACTATGGAGATGCCCACCATCTTTGGAGTGCCTGTTGTTTACAAACAGCGAATGCCAGTCATGCTTTCTCTTGTAGGAAAGGCTAAGGCTGTCGGTAGCTCCTCAGACAGTCAACTCCAGGCTGAAGTTGAAATTGTGTAAGTTAATTATTCTGCCTTTCTTCAAGCATTAATTTTATGTATAATGAAGACTATAAGTACAATAAGCTATGATTTTTAAACTTACTTCTTCTACAGTATTGCCGGAAAGATCACTCAGAAAGTTGCCTTCAAGGTTCCTTACACCGGAAGGAAATACGAGACTGGATTCCAGCGACACATTGTTGTCGACGCTCCCCTCCGATTCAACATCCGTGGTGGATCCAACCGACCTGTTACCATTGCTGTCACCCCAACCGCTGATATCTCTGGCACTGCCGGTGGAAAAGTTCAGCTGATCACCATGCACCAACGCCCATACACTGCAATCATCACCGATGAACTTTACCCAACCGTTCACGCTCTCGGCGGTCAAATGAACATTGTCAACGCTGAAAAATCCACTCCCGTTTACGAAAACGAAGAGATGTACGGTCAGAAATATTTGGGTCTTGCTTTCGTTCTGAAAGAAAAATCCGACTACAGAGAGGAAGAAGAATCCGTTTCCGGATGGGCTCGTTTCGTTCGACGATTCCAATCACCAGCCACTTTCCTTAACCTCGCCTTCTTCGGACCTAAGACCATCAAATTCGCCGAGCGAAAGATCGTTCTCGATGTTGACCAATCCCAGACCAAGACCTTTGTTTGGGCTTTTGCAGCCAAGCGAGGAAGCGGATCTTTGGATGGAGCATGGAATACCGATTCTTCATCATCCAGCTCTTCATCTAGCTCATCTTCTGAATCTGCTGATAACGATTCCAGTGACAGCTCTCAGGTTGGAAACAAGTATAGGCGATATACCGCAGGATCTTCATCCAGCTCTTCATCCAGTGAATCCAACTCTGCTTCCGACTCCAGCGAAAACGCGGAAGCTTTCTTCAACCGTAAGAGTAACATAAAATATGCTTGTATTCTATAGTGGGTGTAAAAACTTATGCATAAATGATTTTCTAAGGTGCTCGAGTATTTGCCATCGCTATGTTCGGAAAGAACAAGGGTATTCCTCCAGTAGACCGAACTTCCGCTGTTTACAACAACTTGGACCAGCAAACCGAATCAAACGTACAGTACCTTTTCCAAGTTGCTCTCCGAAGTAACAAGGTTTTGGTCCAATTCGCTGCCGCTGATGCTGTCAACCAAGCTGCCAAGAACCTCCCAACCAACTCTCGATCTCTCGAGATCTTGCGAGATGCCATCATCAAGGCACCAAATGCTGATGATCAGTACGATATGTGCTACGAACTCTACGCCAAATACTCAGCTCCTCGACAAGCCAATGAACAAATCTTGACCGTTCTCCGACAGCACCTTTTGGCTAAGGACTTGAAGGTTAACTTAGATGGTATGCATTATGTATTCAAAATTAAAAGCCATTTATCATAAGTAGGGTACTCTTTAATTGGTCAAGACTCATGGTATAAAATATTTCTTTAGCTCAACTTCAATTCGGAAAATCCTGCAAGGACTCTGACTTGGATTACAAGATCACCCTTGATGGAGACTTAGTTCGAGATGCAGAGATGACCAAATGGGCCAGGAAGGAATCTCCAAAGGCTCAAGATTGCGAGGAGGATGAGAAGAAGGGATTCTCCGTTTCCGATTCTTGCTTGGAAGTTGCTGATACTCAAGCTTCTGCTTTGAACAAATGGCTTCTTACCTTCAAGGTATAACCTTGTTTTTTTTCGACATGCTCGGGCATATATTGAATAGGAGTGTGATTTTAATGCAACGCATAATTTTTTTTACAGTGGAACCAAAAACTCGAAACCGTTAAGGAATTCCAAAACGCTACCGAGCATTTGGAAGATATGGTCAAATACATGTACTACCCATATGTCTCCCACAACTACGTTCCTGAAAACCAGGAGACTACCCCCGAGCGAACTGTTCAAGCTGAATTCTCCCACAGTCCCGATGGTTATTATTGGAACTTGGTTCTCCGACGACCAAACTCAGTTTTGGCCTTCAACGATGTCCAAAGCGGAAAATGGGTCCAAACTGTTCTTCCCATCACTGCTACCCAGAACCTCTATAAAAACATCCAATACAGTCTTTTTGGAAACGATTCTAACCGTATGCATTTTAATTTTTGTTCTCATTTTAATTAATTCACCAAGTAAAACAGTTTATTTGATAAGTAACTCCTGTGTCTTGCAGCAACTTGCCAGTTGGAAGATCGACACCTCTCAACTTTCGACAACGTTTACACCCGATTCAACCCCTCAGTCGCTAAAGGATGTTATCACTTATTGACTGCTGACTGCTCTGGCGAATACACCATGGCTGTCTCTGCCAAGAACCTTGGAACCCAAGATATCACTCTTAAGGTTGTTTTGTCTGGAGCCAAGATTACTGTCCGCAAACCACAGTCTGGTCACGGAATCGTTCGAATGATCAAGTCTACCCAGGCCCAAGATCTTGAAGTTTTGGTTGATGGTCAGCCAATCCAACTCCCATACACCGTTCGGGAGAGCAACCAGAGGGCTCAGAGCAATGACTACGTTGCCAGAATCCGATTCATCCCACAGGGTGGCATCCAAATTGAAACTCCACGACAAGACATCGCCTTCGATGGAACCAAGATCATCATCTACGGAGATGAAGATTTCAGGAACAAGACCTGCGGAATGTGTGGAGATTTTGACGGAGAAAAGGTAAATTAATACACTCGTTAGTGTGCTACAACTTCAGTGTCCATATTGATGACTGTTTGCTTCACCATTTTACCAAATGTAGGTAACCATTTTTATAAAGTTTTAAAAAACATTGCAGGTTGCTGAGTTCAGAAGCCCAAAAGACTTCCCATTGAGCACTGGAACCCTCCTCTACGCCAGCTACGGATACAGTCAGAAGGACGGTGAGAAATGTGAAATTGAACCTGCCGTTCACCAAAGAATCCAACAAGAAGAATCCTTGGGACAGAATGGACGTCACCGCAGCTCTTCCAAGTACCCACTGAAATCTCAATACTACTACCAACAGCAACAGTTTTATGGACGACTTCAACAAACCTCCTACCCATACCAGACACGATCCCAGTACAGTAACTCCAGGTCCAACTCCAGGTCCAACTCCAACTCCAGGTTCAACATCAGGAACCAGCACCAGCAGTACACTGCTACCAACCAGTTGTCCAGCTCCAGCGAATCAGTCGAATCCTCCTCCAAATATACTCCACAACAGCAACAGCAGATCGTTAAGGACGGAAGGGACATTTGCTTCTCTTTCACCCAATATCGAAGCTGCCCTTACGGATACAAAGCTGTAGATCCTACCTCTACCCTCCAAGTTTCATACTTGTGCTTCCCCAAGGACCAACCCCAGGCCCAAGAGATCTTTAAACAGATTAAGCAAGGTAGTCAAGTTAATCTCAGCCAGTACAACAAATACTCCTACACCAACACCCGGTCACTCCCCGTTAAGGTTAACCCAACCCAGTGTCGCCGACAATAACTCATCAACGTTTGATTGCCCACAATACAAAGACATAATGTTTTGCATACCAATTACTTGCCGTGACTTAAATTGACTTTTCTTTTAAAATCTGAAATATTAATGTATCTTTAACATTCCCCCATGTTTATACCATCTTCCCCTTCAACTTCCTTTAATTATTTATTGATATTTTCCCCTCACAGCATTAATTGTTTATGTAAGCATTATTATAACAAAAGTAGTTTAGACTATTCCAAATTTACCTTATCAGACTGTATTTATAACTAAAACATTGATTGGAATACAAGAGAGCATTTAAAAATCTATATTTTGGTCTTATGTCTCATTTGCATTTTTTAAACACCTTAAAAACTCAATTAGACATAGAAGGTTCAAAAACAAAACACTATTCACTATTCTATACAATTGCTTTTATCTCTGTTTCATCAGCATTAAATTTGAAACCACTTATTTTAATAATAGCAACAACAATTCCGAACAGTAGACCACATCCCGCAAACATATACACCAAGTTCAGTAGGTAGGTTGAGTAAGACGTAGATGCATTCATATAAACTGCAGTTACCACCACATCATTTACTCCGTCAATACTTGACGCATTGTTTTCCCTGCAAATAAGTTGAGAAGGACCAAACATTCCAGTAGTATCTCTACGATTACCATTAGTAATAGTCAAAGTATCATCCTTGGTAATATCAAAGAGTTCGAATCGAAAATGCTGAAAGTATAATGCAAAAGATTGGGTTAAATCCATCAATGTCAGATCGGACGAGCAGAGAGTAGACTTTCCAAAGTCAGTAGAGCTTGACAACGGTCCCAGATCTTAAAATGCAATGCCAAAGTATTTTTTTAGAAGAAGTTAAAATTAAAGCGTGTTATAGATAGGATCTTTTGTCTCAACAAACTAGATATTACCTTTGAATTCAAAAAATTCCATTCGCTTTCTCAACGGTTGATAAAATGCTAGTTGAACCGTTTCCAAAGCGTATGCTTTGCCCATGGATGTCAGTGTGAATTCTATAAGCCCGTGAGACTGAGTTATTGAGTCATTGAATAATATTCCCAAGATATTGGATTTAAAGAACCCACAATAGCCTTTTGCAATGGAACTATTAGTTATTCTAACAATTTCTCGACGGCTGTCATGAATTTTGCCTATTTTCAAAAGGATCATGTTAATTTCTCCCTGCAATTTAATGCAGGGTTGGCCAAACCCATTGGCAACGGTCCAGCTATCTTCAGTATCATCGTTTGGCAAAATTATGCCTTGTGATTGAGAATTTCCAAGAAAAGCTGTGTGAATGTTTCTTATAGTACTTCCTTGAGGGATTTGGCTTTTATTTGCTAGGGCTATTGCATAACCAAAAAATACTACAAAATAATAACAATAATACTTCGGGCAAACCATAGCTATTGCTAAAAATGCAAATCTTTTGATTTTTCTATGAAGAGTGAAGAGTTAAACTAACTAACGTAACTTTGCTCGTAATTGGAACTTGTGTCTAACGGTCAAATTTCGTTATTCAACTGAGTAAGGCATAATTCTGCTTTCAAAAATCTAGCATTGGAAACGCATATTCTCAGCCATGATCGATTTAATTGCATATAAGCTGTAATAAATATAAATAAATTCAGGTATCTGTAGATAGATAGGTCGATTGGATTTGGACATTAGCATTGAGCATCATGCAGGCTTTATAGTCTTGCTCACCGTTTGATGGAATTCAATTCCAGCAAGCAACTTGGACTTTTAACGTGGATTTAAGTAAAATTATGCCAAGGTCTTTGAGGGATTTTCTGATTTGGTAAACCTGCTCTAAATCATGCTAAAAATATGCTTTACAAATAATTTGCCAATCCCACCCAATATTTGTTAAGAATCTATAACTTTGTATAAAGCCAAACAATGACATTTCACTACATTATCATCATCATTATGATTATCAAATAATTAGTCACTATTTTTTTCGATTAAATACTATAAACGTTTCCATTAAAGAAGTAGTAGTAGTTTTGACTTATTAGACGATCGAAAACAAAGTGTGTATGTGCATGAGAGCTAGAAACTGGAATAATCCACATTAAGGATTATTTTTTACTAGTAATCCAGATTATGGATTACTAATCCTTAATTCCTAATCCCGCGGCACCAAAAACTAAAATAAAAATAATGCATAATCTATAATCCGACCAATTCGGACTAGCCAAACTAATCCTCAATCACCAGTAAGAAAACGCTAATCCCCTAATCCAATAGGCAGTAGTGGATTAGTCTCAGGGTAAATCTTGCAACTCTCATCGTCTCGCGGTTTCCTGTAAGTAAGCATCCAGAAAGGAAGCCATGCTGCACTACTGCTGCAGCGTTTTTAGGTAAGCGGGGGTTGCATTCTCTGCTCTGGATAACATACTCGTTATAATACATAATGTCTTTAATACTCGTTTTTAGCCGATTAAATATTCTACGCCGCAATTGTTTTCTAAAACAACGAGCACATGTTAATTAGTTATAATGCCAGATACCACCCTTGATTGAATATGGAGACGGAAACGGAAGTAGGGAAAGGTTTGCCTTTCATATTCAATGGAACATTTTTTGAAGTGGAACTTTTAGACGCAAAAGCAGGAAAAGTATCGGCGATTTGTAAGAATGCTTAAAATGTGTAATCCATAGTCCTTAATCCCTTAAAAATCAATTCATCACCCAGATCTAGTCAATCAATACAAATACCTATACAGTTATATAATCAGTTATAAACAATTTTTGGTCTGAATGTACTTCCTGGTATTCTGTTCACAATAAATATTTGTGAACCGTACGACAACATTTGATTTTTTTAGTGAACAAATCCAAAGAGTACTAAAGGAAATATTTTCCTATTACATAATGGAGTATAGCTAAAGTGATAATTTACTTAAATTCAAGCTTGAATTACTTTGATAGTCAAATGAAATATCCAAGAGGTCCAAACTCCAAACACATGCAGTATTTAGCAGCGCATAAATCTCCTAACTAGACCCTGGACTCTGCCCTCCAACTATTTTCTCATTACTAGAGTATTTTTAGTTTAATTGCAAGACAAATTAAATCTATTATAGTAAATGATTCCGAAATATAATTTCATTCCTCATTCAACTTAACCACAAAAGGCTTGAATTAAACTTTAGATTGGCGTAAGCACTGAATGTAATTTTTAAAGAAACCCAAAAGTATGTTAATATAGTCATTTACTACTTTGAGTTAACAAAACCAACATAACTATCAATTCACTGCCTCACTGGTAAAGAAGTTTATAAAACCCCTTGAACAAGAGCATGGGAACATTATTCATGTCTTGCGTAGTCATATTCATATTCGTTTCATGAATGATTGATTATAACATTGAATGATCGTTGACAAGAACCACACAAGAACATAAAAGCCACCACACTATTTGTGTTAAATAAAATGTACTTTCATGGCATGATGGCTGAAGCCAACTCAATAATTATTATTCAGGCTAATGCATATTCAAATGTTTGATTGGAGAAATAGAAAAATCTGGCGAATTTTCATCATGGCAAAAAGAGTTAGGCTTACTACTATTTGCACATCGAAAGACTTTTATTAATCCAAAATTCAATCGCTTAATAAATAAAATGCATACTTTCTTCATTCATTATTCATTCAATAAATACACTTATACTTCCCATAATGCATCTAGGCCTTTCCCTCACAGACAAAGTGAAACTCCGTAGAGCAGTCTTCAACTTTCCATTTGAAATCGCTATCTCGTTTTAAAGCAACACACCCTGTAGCCAAGCAATCGTCACACTGACTACCATGCAGTTGCACTTCTACTGTATCGTCTTCGTCTTTTTCGTCTTCGTATGGACATTCCACCGGTGGATCGGGATAAACGCACTGCTCCGGCTCGTCGCATTCTACCTTTGGGGGAGGGCAGTAAACCTGTGGGGATGGGCAGTTAAATGAAGGAGCTGGGCAGTTTACAATCACACCTACGTAGAAATTTCAAAAACATTACAATGCATTCTTTATAATAGCAAAACATCGCATTAAAGATGACCAATATTACCTGGACAATTTACTTCCGGGCTGTCACAAGTGACCTTGGGGGGAGTACAATGGGTCCTTGGCAAAGGACAATCGACCTTTGAATTTTTTAAACAGAATTATAGTTTCATTATGCTACTGCACTTGACAAAAAAGTGGAGACTTTGTTAAACATATTAATATTAGTGATTAAATCCGTACCTCGGGCTCCGGGCAGTCTAAAACTGGGTTTGGACAGTGAACCGTAGGAGGTTCGCAAGTGGTCTCTTCGGGTGGGCAAGTAATTATGGGTGATGGGCAAATAATAGCATCTGGGGAGCAGACCTCGGGGTCAGGTTGACACTTGGTCACCGGCTCACAAGAAGTTTCCGGTGGGGGACACTTTCCCCCGGCACACGGGGGCTTTGTTGTCGTACAAACGGTTGTGGTCTTGCATGGGGGTCTTGCAGTAGTTGTACACGGCTTAGGAGTAGAGATTTGGCATGGAGGATACACCGTGGAGCAAGGAGGGCGACTTGTTGTACAGGGCTTCGTCTCAATGGTACATGGGGGCCTTATCGTTTGACAAGGCTTAGTCGTTACTATGCAGGGTTCCTGAATGACCTGACAGACTGGTTGAATCACAATGCAGTTATTACAGGTTGCTCCGCAGTCGGGTCTTTGAGAGCTGCAAGACGGGCAGGAAGTGATGCTGCAGCTTGGAGTTGTAGTTTTGCAAGGCTCCAGGTCCACTGTGCATTTCCCTGGAGTGCATCTAGGAGTTAGGAAACCGTTTCGACATCTGGGAATTTTTGATGAGACGGATGAGCCGTGGCCGACAAAATTAATGGATTTATTTGATGATGGGATTGGAAAGTTTTTAAAGTCCATTGAAAAACTTGGAGACGGCTGGGTCCAGACGGTTTGGCTTGCGTTTTTCTCTCCTGAGGTCCAGATTCGTTCCAAATCTAGTAGGAGAGGATTTGGTTTAATAACCGAGTTGTCATTGCATTTTATTTAGAGTAGCCTAAAAATTTTTTACCAAGCCCCCGAAGGTATGGCAAGATTCTTCTGTATTCGCCCTCATTTTCGATTGTAATCAAATGAAAGTTGTCCCCAATGCTTTTGCATACTTTCTTTGCGTCATCTACGGTGGCCTAAATCAGCAATGAGGATATTAGACAGCCCATTAGCTTAGCAAATAGATGACTTTTCTTGGCAAAGCCCCGAATTTTATTAAGAGTTACCTTTTTATTACTGACAAAGTAGTCCCTACTATCTCCAAGGTACAGTGGACGGAAATCTGAAATGAATGTAATTTCTAATTATAACGAATTTCTTCATGGGAAGAAGGAGACGTTGGAATGTGGTTATTATAGCATTTGCTGCCGAAATGAAACCACAAGGGTCGGAAATATCTATGACTCTTCAGGAACGGAAGGGTAGGATTAGAAATATGTAATATGTACAGGCTGCAGGAAGGTAGGGGTAGGATTTGAAGATGGGGTGCTTCAGAGTGGAGTAGTAGGCTTCCGGCCGGCCGTCCAAGACGGCCACAAACCATTATTGTACATCGATTTAATCGATTATGAATCGATTTAATCAGGTTGCTGGGAGGCTAGTCTCCTATTAAAAAATGAGCTACTGTTAATTTTAATTTACCTCTCAGTTCGTTGACTATCGTAACGTTAAATGGAACATGGCCGTTTGTTTGATGAATAAGTAATACAGTTTCTAGAATTAGAAAAGAAAGTAGCGATTTCATTTTCAAAGTTATGTTGAAATCGTGGTTTCAGCAGATCTGTTGTAAGTTGAAAGCTATAAAAGGTCCTGCTCCCTGCAAGTGAAGGATACAACTGTGATTTGTAGCTTGCGACTTACATTTGCGGAGTTTTTATAGGAAAATCAGTTTCTGTCAATATGATGCAATTATTTTAATACTGAACCGGATATTTTCGACTGATACATAATTAGGGCACATTCTGACATATCATATCGTACCTCAATGAATTTTGTCGAGGTAACTCCAACTATCTTATCTGAGAAAAGTAGACAAGAAGAGGTTAAATAAACAAGCCATGGTCAGTCGAATAGCATCAGGGCAAATGGGTCGTGCTCTGGGCAACTTTTCATGTGCATGCATATTTAAGGTATGAATCGATTTGAATTATTGGTCATTTTAAAGTTATTTTAATCATTGAATTTCAACCCTGAAAATGAAAAATAAAGGCCTTCCTCACATTTCGGTGAATTGAAACGGTTTGAAGGATACAGGATGCAGTTGGAGGTTTTCAGGATTTGCAAAAATTCAAGGCTACACAATAAGCAGAAACCAAATTACAAAAATATGCAGCGTAAATGTGTTGACACTTCTGCATGCTGCTTTACGCCATTTTATCATCGTCGTTGTTCCTAAAATACTGGATGCATGCCAATAATTTATAAAATTGTTTATGATTATATATATTACTGCTCTTTTGTTTTTCTATTTCATGGTGTTTTGTCGAATAGATCAAGTTCGCAATTCCTTCGTAAAACAGTCATTTTAGAAATAAATTTAGCCTGAGCAACTATTAGTCTCTTCTGCAGATTGATGTTGAAAAATAAACTGTCGCCAGCCAAAATAGCAGAAAACGCTACTACAAGCAAGCAACAAAGACATGATAATTAATCAAAAAAAGAATCAGTGCACAAATGTTTTTGACATCTCATGGCATCTTAAGTAATTACCAACCTTGTCGCGTAAAAACTCTGGGGAGTTTCATTGCATAAATAAATAAATAAATAATAGTACAATGTGTCATTTAATCAAACAATTCCAGCTTGAATAAGCTTGTTAGTCTAACCTACTTCTTTCCGTGACGGTTAATGTTGAGATATGATGTGGTGAGTGGTCTCCAAATGAAGCGAGTTTATAATATTGATAGCAGGAAGCTTTAATCAAACACTCTCTTACTTCTAATCTATTAGAGAACGGACGTTAAAGTTTATTTTGCATTACTTGACATCTTCATTGCAGCTCAAAATACCACAATTACTCGATCGAATCGAACTTGCCTTTGCTGTCTGTGTAAAGTAATAGCTTACAATCTGCTGAGCGTATGCACTTTTTTCAAATGTGATTACAAGACATAACCTTTCAATTCATAAACCTTGTTACAAAATAAAAAAACTTTCCCATTCAAATTATTTACCAAACATCTTAAAATGATCTTTGTATCTGTTAAAAAATCCATCAAATGCCACCAAAGTTCTTATAATAAAAGATCGACTTTGGACAAGGAAAGTAAATAGTAGGACGGTTGCAACAAATAAACAACGTCATTATAAATTCATGACCATGAAATCGCATCTCAGGAGAAGCCATTACTGTATGTCCTTTGTGCAAGGTTGTATTGTATTCTTCCGTATCAAATATCCAATTACTGTCCAACTTATTCAAGCCAGGCCTTTTACTAATTAGGCTATATAATAGGAAACATTTAGTTGATAAAACTAACTAGAAGACCCTTCCATATATCTCGTGTACTGTCTGCATAAAACTATCTACTCTGTCAAGTTCATCTTCCATTCTTCATTTCGTAGAAACCCAATCCTAATTGAATTTTTTACCATGGTTCTTGTTCCTGGTAACTATTCAATACCCAGGCAAACCTGGTGCCCGTGTAATGCGTTTGGATTGCCTATCGTAGCGTAATCTGAAACAGGTAACAGGTTGTGTAATTTGTTTATTTATGAAAGTCTATACCAGCACACCAACTTCAACTTCGATCTGACTTTCTCCTTCCAACATTAATGTAAAAATGTGTCTTTGTATTCTTGTTCATGTATTATATTGGAAGAAAATGCAAATAAATTTTATCCCAACCGAATACGCCAGTCTCGCACTGATATTTATTAAACAAATGTGGACTTCACTTGTCGGACTGGAAATTTCCAGGGACCGTATATTGAATTATATTTCTCTCTAATAGAACTCTCTTTCGAATAGTTAGTCTTATTAAGGTATGTTATGTATGTTGTATTCTTGTATTAGTGTACCTTAAAAGCCCTGTGATTTAACACTAGCCTTTATATACCGTATTGTCTCTAATACAAGCCCTCTTCCGAATAGAGGCCCCTCTCGAATAGTGGCCCCCTTTGGAGGTCGAAACTGTTTAATAGTGGCCCCTCTCGAATAGTAACCTCTCCCGAATAGTAACCCTGGGGTATTGAGTCCTCGGAAGATGAGGAAGGTGACAGTAGTTCTGACTGAATATTAGTTTTGTTTCTATATTTTGATATTTAAGTGTGAAATAAAGGAATGATTTTCCAAATTGAGGGATGCGTTGTCGTTTGTCGTTAAATATTTTAATTGTACACGAATCTCAACTTTTAAATTAAAATATTACTGGCCCCTTCCGTTTAGTGGCCCCCTAAATAAGGGCAAAAATTAATAAGTAGCCCGGGCTAGTATTCGAGACAATACGGTAGTTAAATGGTGTTTATCAGAAATATTGTAGATAGATTATTGCAGTTAAAGTTCAATAGAAATGAGCACAAAAATTATGAATTTTTTTTATAAGTTTTACTTAAATGTAAAAATGTATCCACAATTTGATTTAGATGCTACAAAACCCAACAGACGGAAACCGTGACCCAACCAAAAGCTCAAATTGCTACTGCTAATAAGAACCATAATTTTAAATGACTTTGGGCCCTGATGGTCTGCTTGAGGCTTTCTTAATACACTTTACTTTGC
Source organism: Hydroisotoma schaefferi (assembly GCA_034682405.1). NCBI lineage: Eukaryota > Metazoa > Arthropoda > Collembola > Entomobryomorpha > Isotomidae > Hydroisotoma > Hydroisotoma schaefferi. The sequence continues at coordinate 40,022 of JAQFZX010000885.1, forward strand.
TTAAGAACATCATACTACCCTATTCCCCCGACAATAGGCCGCTCTCGTTAATTAAGCCGCATGCTATCCTTCACATGTTAAAAGGGGTATCTCTCTCATGTTAAATATGCTTCAAAAAATCATTTTTTGATGCATAATCCGCGGCCTATTGTCGAGAGAATACGGTAATTGCTTATAATCTAATTAACTTTAAGGGAACTCAAGACATTTCTGCCACGGTAAGATGATCTCACATCTAGAAAATATATTTCAAAGACCCAAATTACCAATGAGCACACGGCTCTACAGGAACAGGATGCTGAATCTGCGATACCTTTCTGGTTAAAATGTCTGTAATTTTAGATGTCGGAGTTGAGAGTTGGTATTCCGGGCTTTCTTCTTTTTTTACCGAATTCGGTTGCTAAACTTTCCCATCCTACCATTCCTGCTCAAACGCTCGCTTGTGAAGGAAGAACGTGCCAATTGCTCTACCTAAACTCCAATCCGAAACAGCTTTACTTTTCAGAAGGCTTTCTCGTTGGTTAACATTTCATACAAAGTCTTGCTTTCCCATCACTAGAAAGAAAGTAGAAACCTTTTGTTACATCGCTCCTACGGAATAGGTAGAGAGAGATTCATCATCATCACCCTAACACAGAAGTAAGGTAAGACCTTTTAAACCCGTTTCCTGTAATGCATAAGGGAAAGCAAGAATATATTACTTAAGTAAACCCAAAAGCAATCAACTTTATGTGTACACAATTAAAGTTCCACTGGGTCGTTTGTGGGAAGCAAGATATTAATATTGAAGAATTAAAGTGTGTTGATCTATTCCTCATTTCATTTCGAATAATGGCTTAATTTCATCGCTTCACATAATTGTTCCTATTATATGATAACTTTTATTAGAATCGATTTGTCTATTGCAAAAATTAATAGCCGTCATTTTCCCCCATGCATACTCTTATGAATTCAAGTTATCTTTATTCAGTGTGTTTTCTACTATAGTTAGGTAGATTTATTATACTTTATCGTTTTGTATTTAATACTTACTAACTCCCGACCCAATAGAAATCCGTCTAAATAACTTATTATTCAAAGTTCTATGAGTAGTGAAAGTCCATTAATATGCGAGACGGGTTGGCAATTAGTTAAAGAGTTCCAGTTGTGTTTCACAAGTATGTAGGTAGTATAGTTTCAGCGAGATACGTCATGTTACTTAAGAAAGCGTCCAATTTATGCACACAGAATTGTTGAATTGGATTGCTAATGGAGTTTCTAAGAATGCAAAAAATATTTGGTACTAATGGCTATAATTTCATTTCACATTATAATTACATGCACTCCTAAATGAAACATTTGACAAAATTGATATTGACTTTGTATAAATTTTGCAACTGACCCTCCCAAAGCCAACGATATTACAACATAAAAAATAAGTGATCGTTCCCATCGATTCCTTTTGTTGCAGAAAGACGGATCAAACACAATGTTTGAAACTCAATCCACTTCAGTTCTAGTCCTTATTACACTTTTGATAAGCTGCTCCGCTGGTGTCCCACTCAACGAGAATTCGGGTATGAATTTATTAAGCAGCACTTTATTTTTGCATTTAGAATTAGAATGGGAATTGACTTTAATAAAAAAAATTTCCAAGAAAAGTTTACTTATAAATCAAGCTTTTCATAGTAAAATGTTGCTTAATGTTTATAAATCTTCATTCGCTCCATTAAGTTGCTGTTTCTTTTGATGTGACTATTTATTTTGCACGCTAGCTTCAAGCTTTATATCACACTAGCCAAAGGCCCCGTGCCCATACACGGGTTCTAGCAAAAGATGATCATAAAACTTTTTAAACCCTCCAAAAA
>JAQFZX010000886.1:0-41859 GCA_034682405.1 Hydroisotoma schaefferi
ACTAATGTAATGCTAAACTTGTCTTTATTCGGTGCTCTTTTTTATTGAAAATTGTGAGTATTGAGTAAATAAAAAATTTACTTTTCCATTTCTCTTTTATTCATACCATTTTCTGTAATGCAGTTCTGGATTTTTTGTATCGAAATTTCAGAAAACAAACTAAAGATAAAATTATTTCTGAAGGATTCCCCCACCCGTTCTACTACTCTTTACTATATAATATTATTGACAGTCCTTTTGGGCTTATTGTGTCACTGGTGGTAGAACAATGTCATGTATGTTGAACTGGAAAGACACATAAATAAAGACTCAAATCAAATCAAATCAAACTCTGTTTGAAAATCATGTGTAGATTTACTAGTCATCAGTGAGCACTTTAATAAAGTTTCACGTAGAATGTATTTAATACATATCCCTACTATAAAAGGCCATCACCGTGACTAAAACTCAGTTCCAATGTTAATGACTACACTTTTAACTTCAACTAAGCCGGTTCTATAAGGTCCTCCCATAAAACTAATACCTGTAACTTAACTTTACAGCTTCACCAATACGATTTCCTCTTCGGCATAACATCAGCCCGTACCTATCTAAATCTGTGGCTCGTACTAAAAAGTCACGATGATGAGGTACTTTCTCTCTTAAAAATCTTCAGTGGAGAGACGGAAAGAAAAGTGAGCCTTGAGATTCACTGGCAGAGGAAGTATCAAAAAATTGAATTAACAGGAACCGAATCAAATAAACGCCGGAAAACAGTGATGATGAACGAGAATTATACAGTATATTTTCGTATCACTACTGACAGAATTCTGTGAAACCGTGTACAATATTTTATAAAACCCGAGTAAAACATGAAACAGATCGCAGCTGCAACGACATGTCCACTATTTACTTTGTTTTCGTTAACATCATGTTCCTTGTTGAGGAAAAGTAATTCGCTTTCATCTGTATCTGTCAATATCTCAATATCAATTGGCTGTGTAAACTATACACACGATATACACACGGTATTACTACAACCTACCTGGTTAAATAGAGATAAGGTTCACTTCAGTTTTATACAGCAGCACCTTGCATGGAAAATAGAATATAAGTTTCTAAGTTCACATTTGGCAATTTATGGTTAGGTTTGCGTTTAGTTGGGCACTCGAACAGATAAAATACCTCTACGGCTTGACGGTTCTACTTCAACGGTTTGTCAAGTAGATTTAGCCTTCGTTAGGCCATCCTACAAGAAGTAACAGTTGACAAACGGTGATATCGAGGTCGACTGGCTACTTTCTTCCTGTATATAAACATATGTACAGCTAATACGCATTCAACTAAGAATTTACCGACTATTCTGTCTTCTTAACTACAGAGATGAGAGAAAAGATCAGCCAAGCTGAGTGGTAGTAATGGAAAAAGTATGAAATGACACTAAAAGCTTTGTCATATCTAATATCCTAAAACGTCAAATGTCATAACTTCCTCTGCTAGACCTGTGTAGGTTGGCAGAGGTCTGTTGAGAAAAGAAAGAATAATAGATCCTTTGGAAGAAACTCCAAAAATACTGTAAAAATAGAGAAAACTATGCTGTAATACTTCATGTATTATAAGACTTGAAGGAAACTTTCTCCCATCTCTAAATTAGGTAGTTAACTTCCTTTTTTCTCCTAATGCTCTTATTTAGCTTAAACTGAACTTAAAGGATCCTCCGTTACTGTCTGTAAGGATGCATTACTTCTTTTGAGTATCAAATAACTATTGAATTACTATCGAAATAGAAATGTTATTAGCATGGATTTGGGAGATCAAAGAGTTCCATCTGTTTACCAATTCGACCTAAATCCAGCGTTCATTCACATTTAGATTTGACTCCTTTTAGAAGTTTCTTCATTTTCGTTCTACAAAAGTCAGTTTTGTTGTTTGTGAATGAGAACTTTTAAATAGAAATCTAAACTAAAAGTTTAAAGTAATCTTAAGAGAACGTCAAGATGAACTTTGCAGAAGAATTCTGTTCATTAGATTAGAATACGTTCGAAGAAAAGAAATCGCACTTCTATGCAAACAAAACTATAATGTTTTCAGAAAAATAAAAATTTCAATACTATACGAGCTCACAGAAAGTATTGACGTAAGCTTATTGGCAGAATTGTTATCAAAAATCTTACTTTATAAAATCATGACTGCCAAAAATCATTCTTCTACAAGAGTTTTAATAACTTTGAAGTAATAAAATTATTGCTACCCTTTACTCCCATAGTCATCATGCTTCTCTACCTTTTCCAGCACTTTCCTACGCTTCTTTACTTTCATACACTTCATCTCATAAAATATGCTATGCAATGGCATGCACACGCAGGGTAGAAAGGATTGTTGAGCGTTGACTATAATTCAAAAAGTCACCGTCTGTGCTGAGCATTTAGAGCAGACAATGAGGGCAAAACTTTTCTACACCGTTTAGTAAACTGGAAAAAATTCCCTCAACTCTTTCATTTATTCAAATCCGCCCAAGAAATTATTCCCTAAGTACTCGGCCCATTTCATCTAGCTCATTGACATTTGGATCATCATGATTATTCCAACTCTTGAACTACTTTCAACATCAACCACTCCAGTTTAATATGCATCCCATTCCTTTAGTCTTTTCTATTCGTGTGGCACAACGGTACGATGCAATGCCATGTCTTGCTTAGGAAAAATGTTCCGTTTGATTTGATTTAGATTTGATTACTCCCGACTGAATGGAGCACGTGGAGCAAACGAAGAATTATAGCAAGGAGGAAAGTTGCACAAAAAAGGTTGAGAACTCGCCTGCCCTGCCTGTGTTTGTCAGCTCGGTGTAATCGAAGACGCTTTACGAGAGTGGAGCAATAGATGTAATTTTATACATAGATTTTTTACAATAATGAAATCAACTTTCAGAGCATATATAGCATAAGTAATCATGAGCAGTGGAATCTTGTAGTTAGAGAGAGACCGACAGAAGGTAAGAAGTACTTTAATTGAGGAGTTTTAAATGAAAGGGAAAATTTGGAGGGCGTTATTTTAGGATGACATTGATTAATCCTTCCATCAGCTTCTCAATCCTTTTCTGCAGAAGGAAATAATAACTGTTTTCGTCTTTGTGGAATTGTTATGAAAAGATTGAATTTCGTTTACTATTTAAAATCAATGAACTACCTCGAGAACTGTTTACAGCATTTAATTTGAAAATAGTCCTTGTTTGACTTTCAACCATGATAGAAAAGCATTACTTTGGGAAGTAATTATGAGAAAAGTATCTGTCTTTTGAAAGGATTTGAAAGGGAAAATCAAACGAAAAAGTTTTGAAAGCAAGTCTCTTGTAGAGCTCTTACTCAGAATCTAGTTTAGACTTTAGTTTCCTTCCTAAATTGCTTGCTCATAATACAGAGACCTTCTATTATCTTGTATCAATAACAATCCCATTTCAGTTAGCTTGGGGTCAAATTGCTAGAATAGGATCTTAACCAGAACTAAGTAATGATAAATTTTCAAAACTTAAGCAATAAATTAAGACATCCCAGAGTGAAATAGTCCTCTGCACTCTATTGGGTCTTACTTATCAGACCCCTTTAATTATTCATTTCGAGAATCTTTACAATTTTGCAATAATTTTATCCCACAAACTTGTCTTCTTTTCTCTCAGTACCTGGGGATCCCTTAGAATAGGTATTTCTCTGCTGCTTGCCCTTTCAGATACCTATCTAAACATTGGTGTCTCTCTCTCGCGATTTAAATATTTCACAACTTTTCATCTAAATTGGAAAAAGAAACTTGCGTTTTCTCATAAATTTTCGGACGAAACACAAGAGTCAAAACATAATAAAATAACATTACGAACCAACCTTCGTTCACCATTCCCAGACAAAGAAGAATAACACATTATCCTCCACCAGAAATCATTCCTTTCCCTTTCTCTGCCTTATAGAAATAGAGAGTTTGAGTTGGAAATAATTCCTTGATTCCTCGTAGCATTATTACCCCCTTGGACTACAATACTACAATGCAAACGAGGGAAAGTTAGTTCTCTGAGATAAAAAATAGAACCATTATCCCTCTAACATACGCATTAAAACCATAATATCCCCATCTTATATTGGTATCATCATCAGCGAGCTTAGACGAAGAAAGCTATGCAATTCAATCCTAATGTTTAACTTGGGCTTCTTCCCAATTTCATTCATTCCTTTCTCAACAACACTCACTCAACTATTTTCCCCTTATTATTCTCACCATTTCTAACTAAAACCAATAAATCACCCTTAGAACAACCACAAAACCCCAAAAGTGATCCGGCCAACAAACTTACCCCAACAAGGTTCGATTAGAGTAAAGTGGTACTAAAGCAAAGTAAGTAGGCAGAATTACAATAGATTAATACGACGAATTCATCTTTCATCCTGGACGATGTGATTTTTGAAAACATTAACTCCCCGTCTTATCATGAAGGCATTATGAGCATACTAAGCAGTATTAGTTAGTATTCGGTCTCCATTAACATTAACCGATTGTATTTAAACTTTTTTACCCTCCTAATACTCCCCTGTTATTCTGAACTGACTGTTATTAATGGATTTGCATTTTAACGTTCCATGCTTAAGTGATTTTTGGCATATTTTATTTTTAAAGAGAGAAAACTTTTTTTTACAAACCTTCTTTTCTTCCACGGTTGGCTGGGCATTTGCTTTTATAATGCGAATATTTAATCAATCTCATCAACCGCCCTATTTTAGATTAGGCTTTGTGCTGGAATGATGAAGTGGTTGAATTTGGTCCAACTGGCAGCCCAATCTGTTATAATAAACATCAAAGATGAAGTATAAGAAAATATTACCTACTCTGGAAAAATGTAGATTTGAGTTACACGCATGAAATTGCTCATGGTATGACTAAGGCCTGTGTGATAAATTATATTTGAGATAAACGTTCGGTTAAATCCTTTTTGGAGGAATTTCAACAAGGTATGCCATTATATTCTACCCACCCACTAAACTATTTTCCGCTTTACCTCACAACAAAAGCCCGACTAGCCTAGAATGGGAGACGGGAAATAAATAAAATTACCTCTACACAACACAACACTTTGGCGTACGTATTTCAGCCAAAATATTATCATTATGGTCATTAAATCATTCAGTATTATTATCACTGCCAGGCCAGGTTCTCGACAACGTTCAAACAGCAAGTGGATGTGATTGTGATGCTACTTATACGTACTCTTAGGACTTAGCTGTGTGTAAAGTAAAACCCCGTGTGCAATAAAGCATCATAAACAAGAACAAGATCTGAAGGATTTCAAAGGAAGGCAAGTGAGGCAAAAGCTGAGCTGAGAGAGTACAAAAGACAGCCATGGAGAAAGGAGCTGGCCATTAGGAATTTACAAATTATGAATCCTTACCATAGTGCTTGCCCCTTTTACTATTAGAGAACAAGTTTATGCCTAAGTAGTACTATTTACTTTATGTTACTATAAAGCACTCAGAGTCCTTTCTCCTTGTCTACTACGCTAGGATTCATCATCTACAATATTTCAAAGCTTAAACCCAAACGATGAAGTATAATGCACATAAAATTAAGCAGTAGGACATTATATCCGTAAGTGGTTGAATCACGGGCCAAATATTTCTTACTTACCCTTTTTTTACTGGCCTTATTCAAATAAAATTTACTCATATGTTGTTGATGATGACGATGGTTATTTTATTTCTTACGAACTAGAAAGCTTTTTATGTGCATCTATATTTAAATAAATCTTTAGCATTAATATGGGTATTTCCGAAAGGGAATTCCCATCTTGATTTGCAAAATTCATATGCAACGCTTCATTTCTGAAACCTTAATTCGTCACAGTTTTCAAAAATCTGCTTTCCTCCAGTATACAATTTTGTAGTTTTATCAAAGCACATACACATGGATGAAAATTTGAAATCTCTAGGAGACAGCTGTAAAATCCACTTAAGAGGTAGTAGTACCCAGTTTTAAATTTGCTAAGCTAGTCTTAGCCTATGTTCATTTCCAGACGTTACTTTTTATTTTTTAGCCCATTCTAGGGCTTCAGGGATTGCCGTGTCCGTCCGTCCGTCTGTCTGTCCGCCACCACGTAACTCTCCAACGAATGGTGCGACCGACATGGTCAAAAAACCCCATCAGGTAATTAAATGGCCTGAACTTTTCCACCAAAATCATAAAAATGTAAATAGTTTGGCCGAAATCAACAGTTTGAAGACCCGCGGGGGTCAAAAAACCCCACCGGGTAATTAAATGACCTAAAATAAATGTTTCTACTTTTCCGCCCAAGTCACAAAAGTAGAAATTGTAGGAAAAGGGGAGAAACGGGGGCGTGGGGGCTGGCCCCCACGTTGAAAAACAAAGACCAATACAAAACATACGTGGTCAAAAAACACAAACGACTATAAATTTTGCGCCAAAGCGCCCTGGAATGGGCTCTGCTAGCTGCACTCGGAGGTTTTTATTTGCTAAGGAAATTATGACACCAAATTTACTTACATTAATTTAATACAACCGCAAACCGTCTAGCGATGTGAAACGTTCTGGCAAGACTTAATGTAGAAACGGGACGAATCAGCCACGGTCTCTTTTCTATAGCAGGTTATTACTGCCCAGAGAATTAAGTTTATGTTCTGTAGCAATTCCTGTGCACCAACGGTTGTTAACATGTCTCTCCTAGCTTTACTTGGCTATTCCATATGTGAATTAATATCTCATTTGCATCCCGAATACCACCAGACCTAACAATAGGTAAGGAATACTTTTATCCTGAAGGCCATTACATTCAACATTCGTTTTCTCCTCAGTTATGCAAATAATTAATATTAAAAGTATTTTGTTTTTGAAATTATTCTCTTTCCCGTCTCATATTACTATCTCGCAAGAAAAATCTCTCCTAGCATTTCCCCAGTGTACTCCATTAAATTGAGTTGGAGCATCGTAATAAGGAGCTACAAACCAAAGTTCTTGGTTGCAGAATAAATATTATTATAAAGATAGAAAAAGAGAAAGCATGAACTCTAGGAACATCATTTTATGCACATGTAAAAAAAATTAAACAAGGAGAATAAGGACTAGAGTGCAGATCGCAAGGGATAAAAACATTCTTCTTCTAGTGGTAGAGGTTTTGCAAATGAAAATTAATTTACTTAGAAATCCCTAGAATAACTTTCTCTTTTTTATTCCCTCTAGTATTTCATACAGCTTTCTAGTACTTTCTTGCAGAATTATTTTACTTTCTGTAGATTCCTTCTGGGTACACTACTAACATCATTTATTGTACCCCACTGTTTTGGGCTTTTTAAAGCTCCCTTGCTTACGCTTTAGTGGCTCTCCACAAGATTAATTTCTCTATAAACTTGCACTTTCTCTCCCAAAGTAAATTATAACATGCATACTCATATTTGTCAGAGACATTTTACATATTTATTTTTTAAACGTTTCTGCTGCCAGATCTGAATACACAGCCAGGCTCATCAAACCGACTAATACAGCATAACCATACTGGATTAGACACATCCAATCCTGCGGTTTATACAGATGTCCAACCGCACAGCCAAAATACAATCGCAGGAAAGAAAAGGGCTGTGACGTTTCTCACGCGGGTATGTTACAGCAAGAAGTAGGAATAATATTCTAGCTTGTTCTAGTAATCCACTTTCTAGTAGATAAAAGTTCATCCGCTGCACTGCACTTCTATTTCAATTCAATTATGGCATCTCTATCGATCTAATTTGTCTTCAACCTCCAACATCCATGGCTGTCATATCCGCTTCATAGTCAAAGAAAGGATTTGCGTGGTAAGGCTGCTTTTACTGGGAAACGAAATATGCCATGGGTAAATTCTATCTTTAGCTAACCTTTACCCAAATTTCATAAATTTAAGCAAAATGAGAAGCTTTTCCCGTTCAAATTGCGCCCCAGTAACATACTAACATTCAACAATAATTAATGGGCTTAAAAGTAAAGGATATTTTCCGCATCCGAACCTATTCAAGAATTGCACATCAATGAACATCAAGAACAAGGTCAAATACGAGATTCCAAAAAGATTTTACTTCGCCAGCGAAGTTTATTAAGATGAAGCGTTCAGCTTAAGTGTATATACGATTTTAGTAGAAAAGTTTCATACGTACTATACTTCTGGCCGCTGTCAGTTTCCATCTAATCTCAAATAAATTAGGTATACTACACTCAACTATAAACCAAATTTTTCGTTTGATTAAAAGCAAAGGAAATCCCAGCACAAACTTTTTCATGCCGAACTTATGAGAAAAATAGATCAGAGAAAAATTAAGTGCCAGAGGCACTCTTTTGATCACTGACACGGACAAAAGTTCGTCATTAAACGTACTTGATTGTGGCAGAAACGAAATACACTTTCCCTTCAGAAAGACCTAGCGATAGCCCAGATTATCGCATCTTTCGAGAAAAATATATAGGTTACACTGCCTAATTTCATTGCTTGTACCAGCGCCAGCCATAAAGGAAAGATATGTTTTCTCGGGTAACGAAAATTAAGTCCTCCCAGTACCTTTGAACTTTGCAAATGAATATTTTCAATGAAATTGGAACACTTACTTACATTACTACACACATGGTAAAAATGACCTCTTTTTGGTTGTGGAAATGAAGCCTTGCCTTTATACTCTTTGAATATTATCATGGAAGAGGATGTAGTCAGGTAGGTATAGAGCTTATCTGAAGATAAATAACATAAATATGCAAGGAGATACATTCGCAACGTACATTACTGCAACAACCTATATTCCGCGGTGGTTGTTTCCACTACTACCCTACTGCGGTTGATAATCCATATTTGATTGGATTGGGTATTTTTTCCCTATGAGCAGAGCAAACCAAAGAACTTACAAGGGAAGCAAAAAGGTTTACAATTTCATACACACAGAACGAAGTACGCAGGCAATGGAAAGCCCTATAAATTTTCATGAGATACGTTGCGTAATAAATAAGCAGATAAAGGTGATACGGCGGCACGAGTATGGGATGGGAGAAAGCTCTCACCCAGTTGGATTTCCCTCTGTGCCAACACCACCAACACTTTATTACCCAAGCATTTTTCACGCGGTATGGAAGTGGTAAGTACTTTGCATGCAAAATAGAAAAAGAATGATCATCGCTAAAGAAAAAGTAAAAAAAAAACTTCCGAATAGCAGGAGTAGAAGTTCTAGTTAATAAGAACAATTTCCCAGATGGCCTATTCTGCTTAGTAGAGAAGGAAAGCTGGAAAGTATGCTAGTTTTACTAAGGATTTTTTTTTACTCCTAAACACGTTGACTTCTGTGGCCAACCAGTGCAATGTAATGTAAAGTCGTAACGTAACTTACACAAAACAAAGGTCATATGCTGCCATTTAAATTTTACCGTTGGTCCCGTTAACCCACGAGATCCAGTTATAAACTATCATATAATCTGAACGTATGTGCTTGAACGACCCAGAGTGTGCATTATGTCTCACAATTTACCATTTGCTTTATTCTCTACTACTAATATGCACAATGTAGATGTACAATGCTACATCATCGTGTATGAGTTGGGTTGGTGGTGTACATTATTGTTAGCTCCGAGCGCTAAAGAGGGGTTATCTGTTGCTAAAAGTAAGGTAGTAAATGGGAGTAATTCAGCGGATTCAAATTGCCAACAGGAGCAGTTCTAGGCAATTTCCCCTAAAGTTCCACTAGGGTCCCATTGTTCTTTTTGCAAAGTAGTCAATGGCAATAGGAAACTGTAGACTTTAGCCATAAGAGAACAAGGTTAGCAGTAGGACTACAAAACTGCGAAGTAGTACCTAAGTAGTAGCTGCAGTAGTAGTGAAAGTAGTTAATACCTCTACAACAATACAATTTATTATACAAGGATTCAAATACGCTCGTAAAGAAAGCGAATTGGTAACCAAAATTACGATGGAGCGAAGTAAAAGGCACGTTTATGTATCTGTTTTCCAAAAACTAACTATAAAAGATTAAAACATAAGCATCCATGTATGAGACATTAAATTCATATTTTTTTTATTATTACTTTCATCCCACCTCATAGCCAACGACTGACGGCCTACGAAGTCTGATAAGCAATAATAATATGGCTAAGATACAGATTTAGATACAGGCAAAAGTAGTATACTGTAATTTTTAATAGACTTTGTATCTATATCTCCCATTACAGACCTATTTTACCAAGGGCTAACGACACTCACATGTCCTCTTTTCCAGCCCAGTTCCTTTTAATACATGGGAATTCCAATAAAAGTATTTTTTCTTCATTAGGTTAACGGGCCAGCTAGCTCAGGAACGCTGGAGAGAGACAAAAGGCAATAAGCATGAAGTAAATGGAGTGTATGCATGCACGCGTTTTTACAATTTGTATATAAAATCTAGTTTATATTCTGCGACATTCGCCAATAAAAAACACAATGAGGTGTGAAAATGATCTAGGTGTAATTTAATATGGAGAGAAGGGGTACATCGGCTGAAATCCGTTTAAATTATATTCGTATCAGGGATAATGTTCCATTCTGCGAGCATTATATTCTTACTATTGCTCATTTGGAGGACTCAGTAAAGAACTTCCTTTTTCTTACTGCATCTCTTTCCTTTCTCCGTAATAATTTCAAACCAAGCTCACACTACATTACTATTTGAATAATTATATCTTGTAGGCTCCTACGGAAAAAAATGTAATTTTCTATGATATTTTTTTATGATTTGGCTGTTGCCTTTTTAACGACCAGTTTTTACGAGTAATGAATTGCACGTATGCCCTTCTTTCTCAAGAATTGCTTTTGCACAAAACATACAAATGTTGATAATTATTGTACGCAATAGATTTTCTAAGGCTATAGTATTTAATATATCGTCCATTTTTGATAAACTTAAACCCTAAACTTAGTTTACAAAAAAAGGAGAAGGAGATTTTTGTAGTTAAATGGCAGGCATGATTGAAGCATTTACAGGAATATAGAACGTATGTAAGATAAGGATTTCTTAAACTCGACTTAAGTAATAATAAACATATTTTGTTAAGAATACTAAAAATGAATTCTCCTCCTGCCAAATAAAGTTCCATTTAAATTGTTTCCATTCCATCCAAGCCTATACTCTTTTGCAGTTTTAGTGTCCTTAGCCAAAATTTCCATTCAACGTATTCGCTTCAAGAGAATTATAATTCAACTCGGGAAAGCAAAGTGAAACTGGAGTAGACGGTGTGGAATGAAACTTGCTACTGATGAAAATCGCAAAACAACAGAAAAGAAGTAGGCTTGTACTGCTTATGAAAGTTTACGAAGGGAAATCTTTCTTAGACCCATTACTATTCCACTTGTGATTTTGAATTGGGAAAATCTTCAAATTATCTAGCAGTCTGGCTCGTTGGCCGTTACGCTTGATAGGTGCAGTGGATGAATGCACACTAAGAGTATTTGTTCCCTTCATAATACTTTTCTGCAGAAAAATTACTTTTGGCAAACAAAGCTGTTACGATCATGTAGATCGTATATGGACACAACCGCTTTTAACGGTAGTAGTGGAGTGATGACAAGAACAGAAATGTCAAGAAAGCAAGCTGTTTCTGTACGTTAGAACTTTCTCCTTGTGTGTCATATTATGTCTTGTGTTATATGAGGCAGACATATTATCTTCTCATACTGATATAAACTTCTTTATGCTACGCTATTCTTGGCGAAAAATCATCGAATTCCTTTTACAGCAACTTCTATCTAAAGAATGAAAAGCTTTAGACTATGCAAGTGATATCAAGGCACAACTCATTCAATCTAAAGTCGTATGCCCGTGACGAGATTAAATTCCTACACAAAGGATTACATCACTTGGATGAAATCAAGACGCTCGTCCCACTTTCAACTTTTCCAATTATCCTGATTCCCACCAAACGCCAACCAAGCGTGTCAACTTTTAGTGTTTTCTTCATAAAAAAAATGAAACCATGAAAAAATCACAAAAGACGGTTCAATAGTTAGGAGTAATAGTAGTTTTATTTTTCCTGTATTTTTGCCTTAGAGTCACCCTTTGAAAACTTTACTGTAGTTAAATATGTAGAGTAAACCCTACCGCCACTGTATACCGCCACATGACCAACTCATATCGATTTGTTATATGGAGAAAGCACAATGTACTTTTCACAGATTTTATAAACATTCCCAATGGAAGTGGTACTAAAAAAATATTTGTGAATAAATCCATAAAATAGGATGTATTGCTCTACTGCATTTTAATATTTCAGTGAGAAACGGATCGTGGGTGCCTTTTGTCCGTAACTACGAAATCTTTTAAAACTTTTTGTACGAATCTTACTTACTCAATTTCTTACTATCATATAGCATGCGAACACTTAACATTTTTTTCAAGCTGCTACATATTTTTAAAAAAATGATAAGGAAATAAGTTTAAAAATGAATTTTCCTAATCTGTCTAGCTTAAAATACGTCTACCAATGGACAGTACATTGAGACCAAAGTAGTAGGTAATATCCATCCCTGTCCAACATTCTTTTGAAAAGTGTCCTGTTGTCTGTCCCTGTAAATAAGTGCACAGCAATACGACAAACCGTTCAATTTATACATGTGAGTGATGAACATGATTTATTCAGAATGGCATACAATTTAGTGATATATGAAAAGATGTACTGTCAACTGTGCTTAACAGATCGCATCATTTCACAAATCTCAATATAAAAATGCCACTACTGCTCCACTACTTCAAGCAAAGAAGCATAAATTCCCTCAGCTCTTATGAATAATAAATAATTCAGCGATTTCATGTTCATCGCATTGCCGACTTACTACCGCTTTCTCTTCACATATTGTATACTTTTTACTTGTAAAGCCCAAAGAAGGACAAAAGAGGCTCTTATTTGAATCTGAATTCTCCATATGACGAATTCACATACTTCCTATTTTTTCTAGCAGTTCGCTACAATTCTATGACAGTATTTCATTTCACACGAATGTTTTCAATACGTGTAATGGAAACTGACTGAGTTAAGTCTGAGAGAAAAGTTCAACTTTGCTTTACATTACCATCATAGATACTCAGACTGCTGAAAGGAACTTACCACTATAATTTACGTACAAGGTAAACTTCTCTTTGGATGATAAAAAGCCCAATTTTAGAAAAACTTCCATAAGTAAACCATAAAGTCTAACTGTAGTACAGAATGTAGTATTATTCATACAGAAACCGATTACCCTAGTCACCTTCTGTGCTCAATATATTTAGCGTCCATGAGTAAGACTTTCGCACATGCAAATCTCAACAGTTCCCGATGCCCTTTTTATCTGATCTTTTCCCAAAAAGACAACTCTCATCTCACATCATTTCATTACACTCTATTAGAGGAGCAAAATGTTAAAAATGTATCCTAATACGTGAAAGCCTTTTGTTTCTCAATCCTAGCTCATCATAATGCATACCTTGCCTTGCTCTAAGGATGAGAAAAAGTTTTAGGCAAATTGTGAATATGAGTAGAAAGCTTGAGAACTACTACCATTAGTGGAACAATGTTCCCTTTTACGAACAAAGGCCTGTCCCTTGAATATTTTAGGTTCTAATACTACGCACAACTACTACTACAACTACACTATGGAAAAGTTTTTAGACAGATTGCTTCAGATTATTAACATGCATTAAGCACTTGTAAATTTTAGTTCTCTACACTCCATGAAGAGTAAAACCCTTTGCATTTTTCATACCATATTGTTCTCTAAAGGAGATTTACTTTTAGATGATATTGGAAGAGTTGAGTGCGGCAGGATTTTAATACTCCTTGACGTATACCTAGTTTATTTGTAGAAGTATCTTCTGTCTAGTCTACATCTGAAGCCTCGATATATCTCAACACATTAAACTAAAATAAAAATACTTTAGATAGCTTTTTTTCCTCTTGTTCCCGTCAAACAAAGAGGGTTCATTATTGTATGCCCTTTGTTGTAGAGGAAAGTAGAGAGGAATGGGATACCCGAGAGGGTTGATGTATGCACATTAATCCGCTTGACATTTAACTAATGTACAGCCAGCAACTCTTTTCTCACTTCGTGGAAGTAGTTCTACTTTAGTGAAGACAAAAATAAAGGGCAGTTGTTTTTAGTTGTAGCACGGAATTAAGTGGTAGTCGTTGTTGTACATAACGGGAGAAAATTCGAAACGTTCCTCCACGCTCCTTTACCATTGTATTGTCAGTAGAACGAATGGGAAGAATACATAGTTCGCCTGTCGAAGAAAAGAATACTTTAATATGAACTGAGGTGACTACGGGCGAAGAAATATCCTTCGAGTTTGCCAACTTACTCCCAACTTCAAACTGTCAGCTAAACTTTCTTTCTTTCGAGCAACAACAATGATATAAATTGGTCTGTTAATGAACCAGGCTAGAAGGAAGGGAAAGAATTCACAGGAGATGGAATGGAAATCTACGGGCAGAGGGTCGACAGACGGAAGGTTTGTTAAGGAAATTGGCTGAAATAGCCCTCATACGTTATGTAGGTAGCTTATCTATACCCTAAGGTACTTTCTACTCCTACAGTTGCTACTGCAGTGGTTGAGCCAGCTAGAATTCAGTTTTTAAATGACTTTGGTGCTACGCTGCCTGGTTAAAAGGATAGGATCCGAGGTTTTAAGGAGTGTCCAAAGGGCTAGACATAAATTTAACGTTATACGAGTAGGTGAAAGGTTTAAAAGGATCATCCAATCCATTAGGTTAACTACGTTTGGGAGATATTTTCTCACTTTGATCACTTTATTCCCTAAACGATAGACCAATCATTCAAGCTGCTTTTTGATTCTAGTAAGTTACTGGTCAAAGAAAAGTTTCGTATTATGCTTTAGGCAATTTCGCTTAATTTGATTTGATTTTGAGAAAAATCAAAGGCGAATATTGCGTTTGTGTTTTTGGGTAGTGATCATATGATCATATCATATTGTTTGGTGGAAGATTGATAAAAAAAAATACGTTAATGCTTTGGTTAAAAAGGATGCTGTTATTTGTTAAAGAGGATGCTTCATTTCTACTGAGGGTGAGATGAGGTTTTGGAAAGGTTATTGGGAAAGATTATACTCGAAACAATCATCAACAACCAGATGGGAGATGGAATAGACCATTTCTAATCTACCAGATGTGGTTCTTCCTCTATATTTTTTAAAAGTATTATTGAGGATTATTGGAAGTTGCTGTAGTTTGTTGGTGGATTTCAGACTAAAACCTGATTTCCGACGATAGATTTACACTACCTATGCCGCAAGCTGTGGATAAGTGAGTTCGTTTCTGAAAAGAACAGAAAATGCTGTTTGATTGAGGAGAGCTGTAGTTAAAGACTAGGGGTGCAATAAGGAATTGAAACGGAGTAACAGATGATGACATTGCTCTCGTATGTTAAATACTGTGTGGAATTACCTCGATGAGGATCATTTGTTACGACTTTTATGGTAATGACCCTAATGATCTTATGAAGGAGGAGTGCCCTTTCTCCAAGTTCACAAATAGTCTGGAACTACCATCGTGTGTGCTTCCCATATTAATTTTTTTTCCGGACCTTTTTCAAATGTGAGTTCCTGTCGTCTAAAAATTTCTGACTGTTATTTCTAGAGGTATTATTTCTAGAGGTATTATTTCAGTAATTCAGTAAGTTATATTGAATATACCGTTGACGATATAGTGACCTTGGATTTGATTTCCTGGGATTACTGTTTCTGAGTAACATAAAAGTAGGGTTATACCGAATCAATTATTGTCCTGCAACCATAATATCCTCCCAATCGATTCAGCTTTGAGAAAGTAATTCTTAACCGACGCAACTCATTTTCTAAAAGCAACAAACGGTCACATTTGAATACTTGAGTAAATTATCAATTCACTTGAATCCATAAAACCTCAACAGTCAACAGCCCCAGTACTAGAGTCTCAGTCATCATAATAAAATTGCATTGGATCCCTTCGTAATGGATGTGAAAGACAGAGATTTATGATCATCCCTGTTAGAGCTACACAGCTACACCCCCCATCCCATTTGCGAAGAATAAAACCCTCTCAAGAAGATAATATTATGCACACACGCAGAATATACATAAAATAAAATAATATTGCTCTCTCTCTCTCTCCAACACTCAACGAAATATTTTTCACATCAGAACTCCCGGATAGTTAAATGAACCCTCCTACTACTACCACTACTTCCTCTTAATGTCTTCACACATTTAATTCCCATTCATAAGACCACATATGTGGCCCATTTAACAAAATGAATACAGCTTTTCTTGGCAGTTTCGTTCATACAATGTATTACCCTATTACCATCACCAATTTCAATAATCTTTTGGCATAACTTCAGCTGTATGAAGAAGTAAAAAAAGAGTTAAGGACTCCTATTCTCAAGATGTTCTTACTGACTTATGCTTACTTGAGCATAACTAGACAATCAATTCCTCATTACAAGTTGGCTTACCATGGAATTTAGACTGGTAGGCAAACGGACTTATGCCTAGCTTAGCTTTTGCTAACGTTCCTTCAAAATTGTGTATACATAAATATGCAGTTAGTACCACACTACCGTAGTCAACAAATAAGGCGAAGAATAAATACCACCAACTTAGAATTTCATGGCTTGTTCAACCAACCAACTAAAAACCAGCCAACCACTCAAATAATAGTGTTAAAAGACTTTCCCAAGACTCGGACAAGACTTTCGAAAGTGTTGTGATGTGATGACTATGTCAAGTCCCAATACCAACCAACCAGCAGCGGTCCTTACTTACCACAACCTATAACCACAGATGGTTTTCTCAACTTGTGGAAGAAGTTTTGTTCTTAGCAGGAATTTATAGCCGCATGTTTCGCAGATATATTCCCAAAGTTCATTCTATTGATACCCTTTTGCTACTCTCCTAGAGAAGAAATAAATAGCTATTAATGTTCCTATTTCTTCCTAAGGAGAATTTGTCTGCGATTTACAGCACTGCACTGTGGCCGTTGGTCATAGCCCTCAATGACTCTTGGATGTTAGGGTCAGGCCGGGAGGCAAAGCCCGAACCAGACTTCACAAAAAGACCTCAGCAGATTGGTAAGGAGTCAGGGGTTATCTATACAGTTCTTCCTAGCGCCTGCATGCCTACTGTATATTATCATTTTATACTGCCTCCATGGATCAGTGAGTGGAAAAAATAAGTAGTAAACGACGGAGCTGTAGTAGGAGCTGTAATTTCTCCCAGATAGGATTTTATTGTTCGACCGTAAAATTGGCAAAAGGTCAAAATGATTTTATAGAGCGAGAGAGCAACGAGAGTTTAACCTAATAGTTGTTCCTTGTCTCCCAATGACTGGAACAGTCGTCCTCCACTAAATTACAGGCAGGCCTAATGTTTTACTTTTACTTTTAAGAAGAATTTCAATGAATGGAAATGAAAATGAATTTACTATGAAGTACTAGAGAAGCTTGCAGGGTTCTAAATATACAAGTCTACAGAAACTGAGCATTAAAGTTGAAGTAAGCTATGGGGAATCATGTATACAATGTATGTCCATCCATACCAATATTTCATTCAACATCCCTGCCAGAAACAAGTGAACCACGTTTACAACATCTATTTTATATTCTGTCGACGACTTTCTAACTCAAGGAGAGCATAGGAAGAAGAAACTGACAGAAAAGCCAGGCAGAGAGATAAAAGTCACAGTTGACTGAACGAAAGTTGTTGTAAGTTTCTAATTATGCAGATAAGAAATAAACGGAGGATGATGAAGAAGGGATGGGAAAGAAAAATAATTTCCAGTGGGTTTAAATACCCGTGGAAAAAGCGTATCTGTCAAGAATCTCATTTCACATCAGTATGCACACATGTGAATTGAGGAAATGGGCTGCTTTCAAGCATAATAAACGCTTTTAGTAGAACCTATATTCCAATGAGATACGACCTTACCTCCAAGGTTTCCCTACAAATTATTCTCTATTGCCATGAATTATTGGAGAAATCGTAAACTGGTTTGGTTGGATGGCATGCAATGAAATTTACAAGCTCTCTTGAACCATGAAAGCTTACAATACGAGTAACTGGAATAATAATATTCTTTTTTTAAATAAAAAAACGAATAAAAGATGCATTGATGTGCCCTAGTTGTATCTACATACATTGTAAAGTTGGTTAAGTGGTGATTATCAGTTGAAGGCAAAGATTTACGCAGTATATTTGCAAATTGGCGACAGGAAGCGGATAGCTTTCTCCGTATTGAAGACAAATGGAGCTGAAATCCTCTACAGTTATAGAAATCACTCACTTTGTATTCAAACGTAAGAGAAGACATGGATGGGAATGGGACACAGGAAGGTAGGAGGGACTCAAGTACTAAAACTTGTGTGATGCTAGGAAAGTCGTTTTTCTCACATTGGGACAAAATGAGCCAATTTCTATTCGTTTCTTTTACCCATTTTACCAGTAAAGGGAGGATTTTTATTTGGACATTTAGCCGGCCAAGAAGACGACACTCAATTCCCATTTCCGTTCTCATTCCTTCTCAGCGGTGAAATGAAACTTTTTCTTTTCCTTAAGGAGCACTCTATTCCCCACTACTGGGAGTGGGAACTACCACAGCCATCACTACTATTTTATCAGGATATAATATTAATATTCAGAGATCGAGAAACTTTGCTTGAACTATGTGGTTGTGGGCAAATCGGTCTCATTTTCATCTTAGAAACGCATTTCCATCTCATACTGTAGCCAGTGGAATGATTTTTAGCAAAACCTCATTTCAAAACCGATTCCGATCCAACTGTCTAACTCATAAGACAGACTTTGTAGTGAGTGAATGTGGGTAGAAATTCTCAAAAAGTAGTAAAACTTATGTAGGTATGGCGGTGAGTAAGTGTTGGGAATTTAACTACAAATTTTCACCAACTCTACTCATAACATAACCCACCGTATGTCATAAGTAAGGTATCTTGTGCAAGTTTAGGTAATAATAGCTACTTTAGCAGAGCAGAGATGTAGCTGAATACATACGAATAGGAAATGAGTACCATATTTGGGGTTCTAATAGTTTAGCTACCATATTTGTACCTTTCAATGGACCGATATGAACCAGCAAGCTCACGACATATATAGTGAAAAGAAAGTTCACCGGATCTCTATCTCTTCTAACGCGAACCGTAGTTATGCATTCTAAGCATACTTTCTCAAACTGTTTCTGAACTCCGCGAATATTGTCCACCGAAACGATGCCAGTTCCGTGTTCCATTTTTGGTGACATATATCTAGGTCCCTAGCTAGCTACTTACCTCTACTTTCAAATTTTATTTCTACTTAATTTACACCCTCGCTCCCTTAACACTTATTCTGAACTTTAGTCAAGCGAGGCCAGCTTTTATTCGGAATGGCCAAATAGTTTTTCCATCCGCTCATCCCAAGGGACAGCTGTGTGGTAAAGTGCTAAATTTGAGAATTACTTAAATTCTTAACGGGTTTCGTTCCACTGTCGACACAGTTTTTTGTTTTATTCCTTTTCTTATCGACAGGAGAGAGTTATGAAGTTATGAAATGTTTTATAATTAAATTTGAAATAAATATTTCCGAAGTCTACTCCATATAATCTTACTTTCTATGCACAATTCTGTAGTATGCTTTCCAATTTTTTTCCGTAACAGTTAATACCTTGCGAAAAGGAATTAGCTTACATTTTCTAAGAATAAACATTTATAATATTCTACACTTGATCCTCTTTAATGCTCAGCCTTCTTATTTCCCTTCCTTCTGTTCGTTTGTAACTCAGCAATGAGTTTGAAAAAAAAGGTGGTCTTAAAAAGATGGGTTAGTAATAACTTCATAGAAACCTGGGAGAAAGTTGTTTATACTTTTTAGCGGACTCTTTTCATATTCCTTTTAAGCATTTGCCAACCAGCCAGAGCAGAGTAAGCCTACTTTCCAGGAATTTCTCAATCAAACTTCTGCATATTTCATTCCACATGTTTCCTCTACGATATAACACAGATCACGAACCAACCAACTACAAATTTCATAAGTTTAAGCAGCTTCGATAAATAGTGTCGGGGAGAAAGAAACGAATGAAAATGATCCGCTTTGCTTCTTTACTTTTCGAAAGGAATCCTTCAATTCCTTACCAGAGGTATTTTCCCTTAAAGTAGGCTTTAATACATACAAATACGAGCAAGCAACATAGCTACGTATGCTATTTCATTCTACCTACTTAAATTCAGTACAGAAGGAAGTAAAACTTAATACGGTTTACATTTTGTACACTCTCAACGGTTTTCTTTCTCCTGTATGCCTGTATGCGTATGTATCATAAGATTGGACACTCAATACAAATATTCTCAGTACCTCAATATAAAAGCTTAGCACTTCGAAACCAACATACCAACCTATTTATCATTTTATTATTTGATGTGCTGGAGCGAGAAAAAACCTCAGAGCGAATTTTTCCATCAATATTGCAAAATATTATATGCTAACTATTTAGGATTTTAGAGAGAAAGGAAGTGTACTGTAGTAAATTAGGTTTCAATATTTTACACTCCTTGAATATCAACATGCAAACAAGGGAGCTTACGTTAGGTTAGTCAATGTTTTTTGCGAATCCTTTTTCTACTTCTTAACTATGTACCGGGTGAGTCAGAAACAGTTACCTAGAGGCTTTATTTCAATTTTAAATATTAGCGATGTTTCCATGGAGATTCACAAAAACCCTCCTGTAATCATTTTTGGAATTATTTTAATTTTACGTTACTACACTAAAACCGTAATTTTTCTAGAAAATAAAATAGTGTCCCTAGGTAACTGTTTCTGACTCACCCGGTACTCCTCAGAAATGAAGTCGTCCCAGAAAACCAATTTGTTCCAAATGATATAACAATTATTTACTAAACTTGAAAATTTTTCGTTCTGGTTTATTTGGTTACTTCTGGTTACAGGCTCATCTTCAGTAAACGAATGTAATGCAGGACAGTAGTAGAAATGAATAGAAAAAGTTATCTAGTTTTAACAGCTTAACGAGATTACGGTATAGTCTACCTAGCTCCTTGGTTTCTTTGCTGTGAGAAAGGGAGATAATGCTGGAGAAAGATGGAGTTAATAAAGTGAAATATCGATGCCAGCTCACATAAGGGAAATGGGATGGGATGAGAAGGGAAGGGAACGCTACTTGGGAAATGAACAACTTGGTGGTTTCTTGTAGACATAACCATCAATTTTGCATACAGTGGTTGGCCTTCTTCCACACTGTACTATTTCGTTCTTAAAGTAGACTTTACAAGCTGGAGAGATTTTGTGGGTAGAATCTGAGACGAATACTGATCAAGGGGTTACTCTAACTGTCTGAAAAATAGGTCAGAGTAATATTTCGGAATAAGATTGCATTAGTCTTGAATCTTGAACACGGGTTGGTGATACAACAAAGAAGAGGTTCTTATTTTTAAATTACATACATTTACACTTACACTCCTTTTCTCACTACCACTCTACTACGATTACTACATCCTAGAAGACTACCCTTCAGTGACAGAAACAGTACAGTAGAGATTTACCAAAGTAATCTCTGTAATTTTAGTAATAATACAGAAAAAAAGTGAGCCGGAAAGATTGCCGGTTGAGCCCTTTCCTTCTACTTGAGCCAAGAACTTCACAATTTTAATACTCAGAAAAAGCCTACCTCTTCCACGTAGGAGAAAAGCTGTTTCGTAGTTCGTAATTTTAGTATTCAAACCCCTCCTACTAAATTCATAAATACTACGTAAGCGAACAATACACTGAACACACTACATATTGCCAAATTCCTGAAGGATTTATTACACTCTTGGTCCATTCTTCACTTTTATTATGTATCCTGGGATTATCTCCCAAGATATTAGCAAAGCCTTCTCTCTCCACGCACTCGGGATACCCTTCAACGACCCACACATACTTCTATAAAATGTGTACATACATACATACTTCTATATTCATACAGCGTTCAACCAACCTACCTCCATAGAGATAGACATCCACACACGAGCCAGTGGCAAAGAGCTACGACCACTTCTAATAAAAACCCCTCTAAAAAGTACAAATTGCTCCAACTGAAGCCAAAAGTTGGTTACTAGCTGGATAGACTCACCCTAGGAACTTTCCGGGCAAAAAACTACACAAGGATGAAAGCCAAATTAAAAGAAAATGAAATATGTTTCGTAGCACTTTTGTCTCCCCTTGCTGTTAATAATATTTCTCAAGTACTTCACAATTCTATAGGATATATGTTCTACCGCACGTTCCCCAAGTCAGCAGTGAGTGCCCTCACCATTGCATTGTTTCCTGCTGAAAGAAGCCATCCTCCACTCCAGTTGATACATAACTGCTTAACAATCTACTAGAGAACCGCTACTTGAAACTTCCAAGAAAAGTGCAGAAATAGAGTATAGAAGACGGGATAACAGGGCAAAGAATGTAAAAAAAAACAAGAATGAAGCCACCAGGATAAGTTAAAGTTACTGTAGACTTGAAGTAGATACAGAATTTAGTGAATGGACAAAACGCAATGTCAGCCTCAACTTTAAATCCTGTCTATCCAACCGTGCCAACAAACTGCTTACTTCCAAGTAAAGTATACCTAACTTCGGCTTAGCTTATGCCATCCCTCCTCCATATTACCACTTCTTCCAGCGAAATACCATTAGTGTAGTTAGTAAAAGCCAAATGGTTCTTGGGTTGGTGGGAAGTCTGTCTGATTTCACTCTTTATAAAACTTTCTCCCTCGTTAGCATCCTTGCTTGTTTTTTCATACTAGAGCATACTTTTCTACTTTTAGTTCTACTGAACTTCCCTTCCAAACTCTGTACAAGTTTGAGTTTTTACTCCTAGAAAATTTAATTTGTTCGTTTGCGAAAAACAATCAGTTTATTAAATTTACCCTGGGATGACTGCCTTCTCAACGTTTTTGAGATAAATATTTACTGAGAAAGTTGTTAAATTAGGAGAGATTCCGCGGAAACATAGGTATAAATTAATAAATAATACCACCTACTAGCTATCTGTAAGGTTGTACTTTTTTCAACACATAGTAGTTGTTGTCTTCCCCAAGTTGGCATCTCTTTGAGAGAACCCAATTTGACTGTTTTTTATTGCCGGATCCGCTCCAAATAAAAGTTGAAGGGTCTCTTTAGTTCCCTATTATTACCGGACGTGAGCACCGAAAATTCCCCCACTGAGTGACACTTGAGACGGGATAGAATAAAGTGTGAGATTGACTTCTGTATTGGATTGATGGGCAGAATACTTCTATCAACCGTAAAATTTGCCAGATGAGGGAGTATCCGGAATACTAAAAGTTTCTGGGTAGTATTATACAGTAAACATACTATAACTTACTCGATAGTTTACACCCAGTGCAGTGCTGGTTGAATTTATAGTAAAAAGTAAAAGCTTAAACAAAGTATGCTGAGCATCAAAAAAACTAAAAGATCTAGAAGAGAGGGAGAGCGATGAACATCACAGAAATTGTTGAGTTACCACCAGTTTTCTATCTTTCTCCATCTCAGCATTAAAATATAACATCTTTCTGATTTTTGTGACGTTATTCTCTCTTTTAGAGCTAAAATAGAAATATTATTGTTTTTTGTATCGCACATTACTTCCTTTGCTATAATGTTATCCATATTACTACATCGACCTTACCATTCAAGTAGGTTGAGTGTAAAAGACAGGACATTGAGATTTAGCTCAAGTAGAAGATTACAATGAGATCAAGTAAACCTTAGTAAGTAAAGTACAAAAGGATGATAAAGACATATTCAAAGACTAACTAAACTATTCTCACGAAGAGAACAATTGACCAATGACTAAAATGAAGCTTGGCAGGTTGTCGACAAGGACTTTGTTTGATCTTGTTGAAATAACCACAATTCAGCCCTAGAATTTCCTATCTTTAGGTGACTTTCTTTATGTATGTAGGTAGACCAATAAAGTTTTCAGTCCGCAGTTGTGCTACTGCTGCGGTTTATATATTCATACCCGGGGCAGTTACATGGAATTTAATCAACCCCGTCAGCAAGTTCCAGTTCTAGCTCAGCCCCATTAATTAATATAGCTTTCTGTTTATTCTGCTTCACTTAAGCCGACCTATGCAGAAAGCCTGAGCCCCTAACTACCTGAATCAAGGATAACAAGAAAGGATAAAAGTTTTCGAACTATACGTACTAAAGAAGCCGTATGTATTCGTGACTAAATGTAAGAAAGTAAAGCTTAGACCTAATACAGTTTGACAGTAGCCACGAAGGTGTGTATTCTATTCCTTTCTCATTTCAACCACAGCCAAGCTTACCTGCCTTACGATTAGTAAGAATTAATGCGTCGGATTCTGACTGCGAAGCGAACTTAAGATATTTTTATCAATGCATATTATAATAAATGAACAAAGAGGTATTTCTAGAAAGCAAAATATTTGTTGGAAGAAGTGAAACACAAATAATTACCTTTCGGAGAATTAAATTCACAAAAGGCTTCCTGCTACAAGCAGCCGTGAACTGGGAAATAATCCGTATTTCGTGCTGTGGGTTGTTGGTTGGTTAATCCAATCTAATTCCAATTCCGTCTCCGTAACCAAGCAGGCAGCTGGTTTCTTCTATTAATCTGTACGAAAAATAACAGTTTTAAATTAAAATAAATGATTAATTAAAACAGACACCTCACCCTATGTACACAATGCTAATGCTTGCTATATTTGATAAACGCATAAAGAGTAGTGACACGAAAGACCCTTGCAAGCCCGCATTACATTACTGCCTTATAAGTCCTTTGGTTACGGTTAGCCTTTGTGGTAGTACTGCAGATTATGCACACTTATTATTGATAACTTTATAAAATTAGCATATCGAACATTCTCAACCAACAGCCAGCCACTTTGTTCCTATTTGAAAGTCAAGTTACTTTAGGATCTGCTGGCAAAATTTCCCCTTACATTCACTACCCACCGGTGTTGCATTGGGTTATTGTTAGTATAATTTTAATAGTGTACTTATAGGTACCAGTCGTAGTAGAGTTTTAGACTGACGTTAAGTGACTGGAGCGACCAAGGATAACTAACCTTGGTTGGCATAATGTTGAATGAAACAAAGGAACGAACTTCCACACAGGGGATAAGTTAAGTACGGGCATAGCAACTATTTCATACAAGGGAGGCGTTAGTTTATTTTATTAGAGATAAAAAGCCGTTTATTCCAGATCCCCCTATCTAATTTCCATGCGATAATTTGCATAATCATCCATCACCATCAAATCCTATTCCTAGCCCTTTCTGTCAAGGACAACAGGCGACAACGGTCATTAGGGATTTAAAAAACCAAATCGAAAGCTATAGAAATTTAGAAACTGAAGGAATCAGTTCAATGAGAGATTGGTGATATGCTGTGATGCATCTTGCTTTTAATATTTCAGATTTATTTATTTATTTATCATATGTGCTTACAAGTTTTACTTACCGTTTACGTACGGTTATTAAATTAACAAAGCTGGTAAGTAAAATTGATGCTTTCATTTTACTAATTGGTTTACTAAAACAATTTCTTTAAATATATTAGTTAATTACTTGTAGAAAAAATTTATATTTTTTAAACATAGAAATGGCAAAAGATAGAGATACACCTTGAATAAAATGTATATCTAAATATACCCCAACATCTAACTAAATAAATTTAAATCCAAATCCTGATAGTAATGCCTGTTAAAGCCAAGCATAAACTTTCCCCTACATATCGCTTTAGAAAACAACTCTTTGTCTTTAACCTTGACAATTCCTTGCTATTCTGTTCAAGCAAACTGAATACCACTTTATGTTTATGGTTAAATTGGGTAGTAGTTCAATATATCATAAAAGGGAAAACGAAACACAATTACAACAAGCTTTGCCGTTCCTTTTGCTGTTGAAACTTTTCAATGATTCAAGTTAATGTGGTACTACGTAAGCCTGTTTTTCAACACACAAAACCAACGTTAAACAGTTTTTTGGATGTAATTGTATAGTGCACAATTCGATGTCATAACTATTCCTTAAGTACTCATACACATATTGTAGTTTTCATCTTTCACTAGCCCATTAAGCCTCTTCTTTCTTTGGGCTAGGACCAGAGGGCCAAGAAATTGCATTGTGAGAGGATATAATAATGTGAATCCGGATCTCGTTCTGCTCCCTTAACATTAAGTATTGTCTGAGTGCACGCAATCACCAGAAAATTGTAGAGATGGTCGTATAAATGATCGCGAGTTTTTCTCTCAAGTGACTTCTTAAGAACACTTCAAATGGCTTTGGTCTTTCTGTTTTGGTGCTTATTGTCTGTCGTCCAATAAGATATCGGGTTAGTTGGGAAGTAGCTAGAATTCTTATCACTCTACCCGCACGGCTTGACAAGAATCTATATTTTCTCTTTAGGCTGACTTTTGTGCTTATTAAATACTTCTCTAATCATTTAATTGCACTTATAAAAAAATTAGCCAAAGGATTTGATTCCGATGGCAATGAACATGAATTAAAAGCTGTAAGATGTTTTGGTTTTCAACTGAATCGAGTACTACTTTGTCCCATACACCTACAACGCATTCTGTACAATGTTAAAATTAAGTGGTCAAAACTTAGAATAAGACCTGATGATTTCAAATGACCTAATAAAAAATGGGTGTGTTTTTTGCCACCTAGTAATTAAAAATAAAACGTGCAAGTAGTATAATGAAAAACATGCAAACCATGTGAATATTTTAGGTATTACCTAGTAATTCTTATTTATTATCTAGCGGTGTAATGTCTCCGGTAAGTGCACTATCCGGTAAGCTCCAGTAATGGCTTTAAGTTTTTTCCATGACTCAGTATAAGTCAGACGCTATAAGGTTAGCTGTATTGTTAATTCAAAGCAATATTTGTGCAATATAAAAAGTAACTGAAACAAATCTTCGACAAATCGATTACTTCATGCGGATCTAATAACATTTGATAATAATTTACTTCCGTGAACTTTTAAGAAACGTAGTTGAAAAAAAAAATTATGCTTAATGGCAAATCCTATCCTGTTTTGTCACAATGCTAAAAAATCTTCGGAAACTGAACTCCTATTAAATATGATTTTTCACTGGTAATAATTACTAAAAATAATATTAGATACTAGATACTTATAGCTTTTTACAACATTAAACAACTCCCTTTCCTTCTCTCTTCTATGAACTTCATTGGATCGGTCGAATGCCGAAGTACAATGTGCAAGTAGCGTTGCCCGTGCTTGGAAAACAAAATGATGAACGCATTAGTACCTAAGTGTAATAAATTACCTTCAAGGCAATAACAGACAACGCAGCCCAATGGCCTAGCAGTGCAGAAGTGAAAGATAAAAAATATAAGAATCGATAGATTTATTAGGTAAAATAGCTGATAACCCCCAAAAGCAATATTTCAAATCAGAAATCATCACCCACGCGCTAGATGGTCGATAAGAATGATCGGCAGAAGAACAAAACAAGTTAGCACTCACTGTACCTTACACTCCACCCATCCTTTTTATATGTACAATAGTACGTATAGTAATTTTTTTCTACAACGTAATCAATACGTATAAATCTGTAGGCAAAAGTCTACAACGGAGCTACGCACTATTGAGCTTTTCCAGGATAAATTGTTCAGCCACTTTGGGTACTTTCTCTCCGTCCTGGTCCCTCACTAGATAATTTAGTAGTAGCTGTTCCTGTGTATGGCATGGGAATGGCAGTAGTAGGATTGCATTATCTCAACATGTATAAATGGATCTGGTGCCAATAGCCGCTGAACTGTAAAAATGACAGAACAGGATAATAAAAGGTTCAAGAAACTACATGCATCTCCTAAGCTAACCTTCTAAGCCAAACCTACTGATCAGTGTCGACCAGCAGCAGACTTTCACTCTAACTATCGTAAAGCTGTGTGCATACTCTACACCCAATTCAACGCATTATATTCCCCGTTACTGGCCCACCCAATAAGGGATTCGCAGTGCCATGGGAAATACTTTTACGCATTACAATGGAAATAAACTTTTTCCTTCTGCCTGAAGATAAAAACAGGGAGGGTAAAACGGTTTCCGCAGCCCCGGCCCTGAGACAAAGTGAAAGCTAAACGGAGTGGTGAAAAGTTGGTTCCAAGTTGAAGGCCAAGGGCAGAACGTATTCTGTCCTTGTTACAGACATTTTTCATTTTTCTTCCACTTTTATTCTTCCTTACTGCTTGAGATATACCTTCAAGGTACCAGTTACTCTGAGGTTCCTGGCTATAAAAGATTCACTAAAATAGTATACTCCTTGTGGAATGATTTTTCTGACAAGAAAAATCTTTCTTTCCTGTCTTATTTTTTCCTTGGACGCAATATGTGTATGTACGTATCTAACTCTTGAATACTTTCTTATTTTTCTTTGAATGACGATCTCTCTTAGTATACGCTAAACTTATGCTATACTTGGGATGTGGTAATGCTTTCTTTAGAAGAGTCGATGTAGGCAACCGGCCGAATATTTTACCAAGTTTTCCATCTCCCTTCACCACAAATCTGAGGAAATGGCTATTTTCCTAAATTTACAGATGAATGCTTTCACTTTTATCGAATAAGGCGTCGTAAACTAAATTATGTTTTCTCTTAAGACGATAGGGTGTAGTATCGCATGGTTGCTTGTACGCTACTAAAGGGGAAGTGAATTTTCTGAATTTATGAAAATCATGAAGCTAATGGGACATAAAGAGTCTAATTTGACAGGCTAACAGATTTTTTCACTTGTGTATATGTACATGGGAAATTATCATTTCATTTCGTAAAAAGGTCTTCTATCGTCATGCAGAGTTTCAGAAGCAAATAAATTCCAACTTTTACAAGAAAAAGGGGAAAGAGACGAAGGGTAAAGAGACTATACTACTTCTTCTACGAACGAGGGAATAAATTGCATCCGACATTGATTGACACCCACGACAGCTAGAAATACCATCAATTTCTCCAAACATGGGCTCACTGACCATTTGAAATACAGAACCATTGAGAACTTGTTTCTCGTTGGGGGCCAACTTTTGTTTCAACGCTTCAATTACTTTTCTAGCTACCTCTTGCCCAATACAAAAGTCTAAGCTACAAGGTTTTTTCTCACTTTTATTTAAGATGTAAATAAAACTAAGATAAGCCCAACTACTTCACATCTGGCATGGAAGTTGTTTCTTAGTGCATAAGCAAGAAAAGCTAAAAGATATCCGTCCGTCTGTCAGCACCAACTTTTCCCAAATCAACCCTCTGTAACTCAGAGAAGACAACTGCCAGTTTGTTTTTGGACAAGAGGGTGGGCCCAAAACTGAAATTGAACGAGTACCAAAAGATTATAAGGTTTAGATGACGAAGTATGAAGCTGAAATTCATATTCAGATTCTCATACAGAGAAATAGCTTGTTTCACGAAGGGAACAGTAACTTCTTCAAGGAAGGAAGAAAAATCAAGCTCAACAAATAGAGTAAAAATATGAGATACCCGTAACTTTTCCTGGACTCACTGTTCTAACTGGAGTTGATACTATGATGGTCATTACTTCTGGTGGTGAAAGTCTTGAAGATTTTTTTTAGTTTCACCCTTGACTGTTCCCTACTATTATAAAAGTTTCCTTTCATAAAGAATGATAGACAACAAGAAAAGTGAAAGTAGCGAAAGGGACAGCTTTTGCCAGAGGCTCTTTATATACACCCATATTATCCAGTTACCTTAGTAGTTATATAAAGGGAGCCAGGGCTAAGATAAAGGATGAGTAGTATTTTAAAGGGTAAAGGGACAATTTCCAGGAAACGGGCAATTTTTCTCTAAGACTTACTCTGCCATAACATCACTTTCCTTGCCAACCCGACTGTAGATCCTTGGTTGAACAAGAAGTTAAAAACCTACATAAGTTGTAGTATGGAGAAGGTGGGCAAAAATTCTTCTCCATTTCATCCTAACTGTTTTACCAGAATAACCAACCTATTCACATTCAGCCGGCATTCTTTCCAGTTCTTACCCACCAGTACTACTACTATGGGAGGCCAACTAAGTTTTGGCAACAGTCCTACAATCTACTTCAGCATAACTCCCTTTTTCCTTTATTTTCAACCTGAACAAATATTTCTCTCTAATGTTGGGCTAGAATGGTAAATAAAGTTTCAAAGTCGGATTCCTCCTCATTGCATTCCACATGGGAGAAATGCTTTGAACTGCACTTTTTATCTGTAGAATTTACTATACCTAGGCTTTCAGGTAGTAGCTAGACTTTCGTCACTTACATCAGTATCAGCAAGTAAATAAATAAAGAAAGAGAGGTTTTTTTATCAGTGAAATACCTTTCTAGACAAATATAAAACGGATTGAGTCTTATTTTAGAATACAATATATACGAAGGAATGTCTAGCTACACAATGCAATGTGTGCAAGGTTGAAGGTAATTCTTTTGTATTGCTGCACGTGTGTGGCAACAGAAATGACAAAGAAACAACTACTGTGTGTGGCTTGAACAGCCAATAAAGACGGTCTGTTATATTCTCACAGGCACACCCAGGGCGAAGGTGAAAGTACTATTGGGTTGATCATAAGGGAGTCAATCTAGTTCCAATTTGTTTCTCACTAAGTCCTAGTGCACATTCTTGATTTTTTGTGCCACATAGTATAAGACACACCTTACAAGTAAGAGTTATATAATGGCTTGAAATAGTAGAATAAAAATTTAGTAACACTACTAACACTGCTGTGGCAGTAAGAATTGGACTTGGCTTTCAAGACTATCTTGCATTATTCAAGCGGTGAAAGCAGATGGTGAGTTTATCATTAGTCTTCGCAGGAGAAAGCCAACATGTTTTTCGAAACGAATAATATAAAGATTTGGTGAAGGATTAGACAATTTTTTGCTAGCATTTGTTCCTTTCAAGAAGCTTTCAAAACATGGACCATTAAACCGGTTAAAACCATTTGTCCTTTAAATTTTAAGAGATAATATTATATGCTCTAGTATATAATAGTTTGACGGTAGGATCGCTTTTAATACACCAAGTATTTTCTATAAAATACCTAGTGAGGTTCTTACTTGATGCCTCATTGGACCTAGAAGACCACTATTGTAAAGCCTCGACTATTTATTCTTTGTTGGATTTAACATTCTCTTAAGCCATAATCCAACGAAGGATTCAGATTCAACGAATTTTCTGCAGATAAGATTTTTTGTAAAACAAGTTTCTATGAGACATGTAAGTATAGGCACATATGTAGAAGAGAAGATGCTCCCAGTTTCATCTCATTTCTTTCTAGTTGTTGGCCTTTCTTGCAAGAAAATTCATGACTCTCCAGGTTCTTTTTGGAATCCGGAAAAGCCTCTTCAGAACGTATTTTCCCATCCACTAATTCCATTCTATTCAGCCTCTCCCCTTCCTTTCCTTTTTCTCCTTCCTGATTCTATTCTATTAAGAAAGTATTAAATCCATCCTCTTCGTTTCGAATAATTGTTCTCCTTCCACCACCATCATCGTCCTTATGTATACAGTATACCTACAATACTTTCTATTCATATAAGCTAAATAAACTTTACGAAGGCTAAAAACAGTATATAATCTACTAGAATCCACGAGAACGTACGGAAAGACCGTGTCTTCTCATTCAAAGAGTAGTATCTTTATTTTACCCTTAATGTATTTCTGTTATTTTCCAACATTATAATTATGATGCTTCTAGAACCTTTCTAGCCTTCGTACAACTTCCTTAAAGAACAAACTACTCAGCTCAATTTCAAAATTAAACTTCTCAAGCAAACACACCCAAACCACAGCAAAGATAGCTGGCTCACTCAAGCTCAAGTCAGTGAGAACTTTTACTCTCATGAAATGAAGACTTTTATATGCTTTACTCGAGTATTTCCTATATTATAGTTTCTATAAATAACAAAAACAGGCTTATACACAAGTTTAACTGCAATATGATAAGTTGGAAATAGAGACATACACAGTAGTGTGCTGTATACCGGAGAAGTACACTGATTAGATAGTGCTTTCATGATGAACTTTTACTTTTGAGTCATTCTTTAAAGAAATCTTCTCCTAGTTTACAAATCCGTATTTCTTCTGCCAGACTGAACACAATAGGAGAAATAACTGACTGAAAGTGAACTGAACTAGCTGACTTTTCGTAGCCTAGCCAAGTTCATTGTCAAATTTTGGCTGAGGGAAAGAACTAAACTCTGTAGTTATTATATTTCTTACAAAGAGACCCATCCAGTAAAATGAATTAAATGCACCAGTGATTCTCTCTGCTTACTGCAGCAATGTGTAGGTTTGCCTAGCAGACAAACGTCACTCCCTTGATTGAGTAGAGTTAGGAGAGAGTAATAAATTATTTTAAAACGAGCTATAGTGCTTAATATACAGACATACAAGTCCTCCACACTGACGTTCATTATCAATTTGAAGATTATATAATTTAATAATAAATCATTGTAATAATTTTGACTCTGTTATGTCACAAGTCTTCTAATTCACAGGGATATGATAGTCTAGGGATACTCTATCAAAGAGGAAGCAAGAGTGTCGGTGCATTAAAGAAAAGTAACCTTGGAGGGAGGAGGGAAAAGTAATACTGCCAGCGATAAAAACACTAGCTTAATTTCCCTGCACTGATGAGCAGTTATAAGAGAGAAATTCACAAGGGAGACTTTAAAGTTCAAGGGTATTTTATCAAAGTCTTAGAGAGTCAGATCGTCACCCCTATTCTATTGTCCGTATTCTACAAAGTGCAGAGAATTGTTCTCTTTAAGACCATAATTAGACTGACATTCAGTTAATTAGAGGAATTGGTAAAGATCACGAGCCAAGTGTATAAACCTGATGGTTTCAAGATCATTTACTAATGAAGATGAAGCAAAGCAAAGAAAAGAGCATTTAGAACGAGACAGGCTAACTAATAACTTTGAGCCTTTGTAGTAGCTCATTCAGGTTCTCTCTTCCAACACATTCCGATAGATCATTAGCTAATGGGATTTTGAGATTGTAATTTCGATTTGGAAAAAGAATCCGATTAAAAAGTTACAATGTTGTGTCAGGGACAAGCTACATCTTAACTACTTTTATGTGTACCTTTTTTCTCCAACAAGAGTACTCTATCTAAATCACTTTTGATAGGGAAAATGCAGTTGCTTTACTTCGAACTGGATTCATCATCGATTACTTCTAGAGATAAACGTGTTAAGCTACAAAAAAGTGAAATTCTCATCCTTCCTCTGAAGAGGAGACTGAACTGAGTTTCAAGACCAAAGTCAGCCAGTTCTTTCAAGTGGTCCAAGTCCAACTCAAACCAAACTAGCTAAGAAGCTAAGAAGTGAGTTTTTCTATATTAACGCCTGTACCGCGGCCACAACATAGGCACATGTAAGAGAACCATGATCTCTTTTCTGATTACCGTAAAGGACCAAGACTCAGACCATCAGCGTCCTCGTTTTTATCGTAATCTATCTCCAATTCTAGTGAACTTAAATGACACTTGAGTCGGCACTGAGAAGGACTGAGTACTTAATAGACGCTATCTTTAATAAGCGGATGATAGACCCTGGCTGGTCTTTTCAGTCTCTAACCCGATTACTTTGCTTTAATTGAACTTGTGCAGTTAACAGTCTCAACAAATGTACTTTTCTCCTACCTACCTACCTACTACTGCTTGCTTGTGGTAATTGAAGGGAATAGGATGGGGCAGTCGATAAATGAGAATGAATGGATCTGATGAAATCCTGTTTTCTTCCAGATAATTTTTTTTACATCTTTTCAAATCCTTATAGGTTGGTTCTATCTCTGTTTTTTTTTCTATTGGCTAAATCCAATAGAAATTCTACACATCTGACTTACTGGTCATGGAAGATAGAAAAGGAACAAGGGAAAGCATAATACTGTTTTGGTGCTGGTAGCCGATTAAAGTACAACTTTGTATACTTTGGCGTGCTACTTTTCGCACTTTAGTTCTTGATGTTGTAATAAGAGGATCATTATCTTCTCTCTTTAGTTCAATTATGGTAGACGTTCAGCTACACGGACGCTCTTTGTAGAACCTTATAAGGTATCGTGAAACAAAGGTAGCGGTAGCTAATGTTCATTTTAAGTTTATTTGTCTTTCTCGAAATGGAAATAAGTATCGATGAAGCTTATGTTGGTTGGTATGTGATGGTAGCAAATTGTCTGATGTTTTGTATACCTCTCTTTAATCGCTTTGGAGAATACAGCTAACTTTTTTATGCATTCATTTGAAACATATTATTACGATTTTCATACTAGTACCCCTATCAGAAGTAAAGAGCCAAATTCTAA
Organism: Hydroisotoma schaefferi; assembly: GCA_034682405.1. Taxonomy (NCBI): domain Eukaryota; kingdom Metazoa; phylum Arthropoda; class Collembola; order Entomobryomorpha; family Isotomidae; genus Hydroisotoma; species Hydroisotoma schaefferi. The sequence continues at coordinate 34,357 of JAQFZX010000886.1, forward strand.
GCCTTCTTTTTGAATATCAATTTGAGAATGCAGTAGATTTTTCAAAAACTAATGAAGACAACTATTTTTTATTTTACTATTGCTAGCAACTTTAACGCTCCACCTGCAAAGCGTGTAGAGAACGCACGAACGTGGACTTCTAATACGTAGTGTATTTTTAAAGTCAAAACACGCTAACAATATACACGTTAGTGTACCTAACTGCAGGCACAGTAACGCAAGGTTGAGCTCAGCGTAAGGAATTAATGATCCTGAAAATACTTCCAGCGTACAACAAAGAGTAGGTATCAATCAAAAATAGACATGGTATTATTACAGCTTAATCAAGGGCTTTTAGTCCCGTTCCAAAAAGTACTCTGCGACTATACTTAAGCCAAATTTGGACTTGGTACCAACCTTCAGAGACCAGCAACTGAAATTTCTGCTTTCCTCACGAAAGCACACCAAAATGACTCGACCAAAAAGAAATTACTGAAGATAGGGGATCACTTAAATCCGTATATAGATGAATAAATCTAGTACGGGTATGCAGGTCACGAACCCTGGCCTTTTCATCATTTGAAGAAATTATTATAAGAAACTGCTCAATTCTCCGAGGCCATTTCTACCGAGTTCCAGTAATAAAGCTCGTCTAGAGTTACTCCTAGACTTAAAATCTGCTGTTATTAATCCCAAGATCGTATTACACACTTCCCTGCCTTAAGTTATTGACATGATAATAAATGTTAGAAATTAATCACTAAATAAAAAATGCTAAACTGGAAGAAAGTAGTAAGTCTGGGCGTAGGAAAGAAAAACAATACCTTCAATGATACACAACAATTTAATTACTGTCTGTAAAACGTGTGACCAGAAACTGCCTTCTCATAGACATTATTAGATAGTTTTGATTGATATCATCTACAGAAGAAAAATAATGACCATCTCATGATGAGACGGAGTAAAAAAGTGACCCGCCTGTCCTGACCAGGTCAAGATTGGATGAGTACCTAAATAAATACAATATTTGGTAACGATAAATCACCCTCGAGAGAAATGAAATATAGCTTGCATCTCAGCCTCAGACTATGGCTGAGCTTTTATGTTCTTTATATCACATCCAGAAACAACACAACGGGTTTCTTGTCTTAATCATAACTGCAATTTATTGTTGAAAACCATACTAAGGAAACTTTACGTTGCATTTTATTTCTTGTATTTTAAGCCTGTAAAGTACACGAATTGTGAATGGCTGTCTACTGGAATAATATAAGTACCTAAACCTGAATCGGCGTGCTGCATTGTTGGCCCTGCGAGTGATGCAGCAAGGGGAGAACATTTAATTTCATATACAACAAAAAATAAACCCAAGACGCCGGGAGCCACAGCAGGAAATATTATATGGAGTTTTATCATCAAACTTCATAATCAAATCAAGTCAAATTGTACCATCAACAAAAAGTACAGGTGTTACTTCACCTCGGGTTAACACTAGCTGAGCCTTATTTTATTCAATCATGATAAAAGTATTAAGTAAAAAACTACCCCCTATATTACGTCCCCATAATGTAACCAGACGTTAAGATATCAAGTGGAATTACTCAAGAGGAAGCATAAGTCCTGCCCTTGATTCATTTTATTAGACAAGATAACCCATCATTATTCTCTTCAATTGTGTACTATGAAATAATATAGTCTTCTCAGTTTCTTCGTCATTGCCTTCTCCATAACACATGAGATGTAACATAAACACACTCCAGAAAAATTAAAAGCCATCCATTTAATTTAAAACTTAGAAAAATCACCGTGTGAATGGTTCAAGGGGTTAAATTAAATGAGCCTGAATAACAAGTTGTCTCATCAGTTAGTGGAGACGAACCATGATGATAATATTATTCTGAAAGAACTCATTTAATTCATTCACAATGCACATCTGCCTGCATCAACGATAAATTAATCCTAAATCCTTCCAATGGAATCTTCACGCGACAAATGCATATTATGACTACTGAACTACTACTTTCCAGCTTTAAATGATACGATCTAGAAGAGGCATTTAACTCCCGAAGAAGCCGAGTCCATGACAGGGTAAACGAGGTAGTGGAAGTGGATACATATGGACTTAACTATAACTTTCATCTGTCTACATTTTACGACGAGGTAGTAAGTAGTAGAGAAGGGTTGTACGGAAATCTTTTTTGGAATAAGAAGGTGCAAGTTGTGATGTAAGACTTGTCAAAAAGTAAGTAAAAGTAAAGATATGAGCATCTACTTGATAGATGAGATGTGAAGGTCCACAAGGATCTTGGTCGTTGCATGCATAGGCAAAGATTTCCTCAAAGAAACCCGTAAACTTGTTTTGGCTCACATTGTGCACAGTTTCAACTTTACGTCTTGAACTAAGAATGCATTTCCTTTACTTAGCTTCGCACGTTTACTTCAACTTTCAAAAGACATACATACCTATTGACTTCTAGGGTATTTGCCGTACAATTCCCAGAATGATATAACTTAGCTAAACCTACCAGTGCAGTAGTGAGGAGGGAATTGAATGTATTCACAAGTCGAACTTATAGGCATTTCGATAGAAAGTTAGGTTCAAGAAATCTTATGGGAGAAAGTAAAGCAGCAGCGGTTGGTGAATGTGTCTACTCCAGCTAGATTACAACTCTGTTTTCTCGGTTAAGAAAGAAAGATCGGATCTGTAACTGGGGTTTGCTCCTCCACTCTGTCTCCTGTCGACTTGAAAAATTATTCGGTTTATATCATCGACTAAAGATGTGCCGGGGTTTCCTTAGGCCAGGCAGCTCCTTTAGTCAAACAAGTCGAGGTCTCACCAAAAGAAGTAGAATTCTATTCTATGGTCGTTTACTGTCACTGTCGTCGTGTGAAGTTGCTGAAACTCTTCGTGTTGGACAGGAAACACTCAACCCTTCTTCAATCCCGAATAAATGAGCATCCCCACAGGCACAGGCAGCTTTGGTCGTGCAAGGAATACTGTACTAACTCTAGAGAAACTTTGCATTTGTATCCATTGAATAAATAAAACATTTGTTTCCTTAATCTGCCCATTCCCTCCCAGTTACAATGGGGCTTATCCATTGTTCTTATGTGTGCGTAGATGGGATGGAATGGTTGGTGGTAGGAAGGATTGGAGAGTTCAATTTTCTAGGATCAGGAATGAAATGAAAAGTAACATTTGAGAAGGTTTATATGAACGTGGAAGAGGTAGAGAACCGTATAAAAAGTATTAGTCGTTGAAGGGAAAGTAAACTTTGTTATTTTTGCAATATTCAGCACAAAAAGCTCGTTAGCTGGGAATCGTATGAAGAGCCAAGTGGACTATCAACATTTACAGACTAGCTGGAGGACTTTCACGGCCTTGTATCGTACAAATAAATGAAATGAATCTCTTTGAATGTGAGAGCTGTTAATTACAGAGATAACGGCAGATCTTAGCTCCAAATTAAGTTGATGAGAGATATACAAACCAAGTCCTTGTAATTTGGTTTCGATGTACTAAGTTCATTCTCGGGCTTCTTCATCCCTGAGTAAAAAGTATCACCAAGTATGTGAAAGATAAGCTAATTTGTCTACTTCTGTTGCCTTATCATCATTACTTTTGCTTTACTATTGTAGGACCTGAGTCGGAGCAAACAAGCCTCCACTTATCTTGCTCAGTGACAGAGAGCCTGAAGTAGACAAATCTAGATGAAGAGAATGAAATATGCTAAGGCGTTAATAGAGTTGGAATAAACCAACACAAAAAAAGCAATGTATCAAAGATTACTTGGAATACTGCGGTAATATATTGATGCAGACAGAGCCAAATACGATCTTCGACTATCTAGTTATGTTAATTCTATCGTACAGAACTCCCTTATAAAAGGAAAAGAAACTACAGTTATGCGTGTCATGATCATGTAAGACTGGTAGTGTCGTGTGGCTTGTGATATTCGCCAAAGATTTCGCATCGATGGTTCCAATACTTTGATAAATATCTCAACTTATAATCCAATTTACATGCAAATAAATTGGGCCTAGCTGGGCAAGCCGAACTACTTTTCTCAAAGCTTCAAGACAATCTGTTAACGACGGGAAAGAGAGCATTTACTTTCCAAACTCTCCTTTGTAGACAGATTTCGTTTCCATGCTAAAAACAAACTCTATTGGCATTTGCATTGCTACATTTCTTTTTCTTAGACCATTGTAATAATAGCTGTTGACAAACAAGAACAGATGAAGACAAACAACTATTTTATTAAAGCAAAAAACATACTCCTTTCTAATACAATAATATTATAATGTACGCAACTTCTCAGTCAGTACGCGTTGGTAACCATTTAAAATACATGTCTGTAGCAGACTAGAAATAATGGAGGCCCCGAGAAAACGTACATGGAATAACTCAATTTGCAACATGAGATTTTGCTTGGTATGCACTACAGCTTCGTGTAGTTGTCCTAACTGGCTTCTTAGAGACGTTTGGTTGTTGGAGAGATAAATTTTGCATGCAATTCATATAAACAATTTCCAATCTGACAACATAACGAATACCTCATTTCCATTTAGAATATTTCCATCTCAATGAGGTTCTGCTGGGAGAAATATGAATGAGGTTTATCAGTAACATGTCAGTTAGTTAACTGTTTTTAAATCAAGTAAGTAGAAAAAGTGACATTAAACAAGAACAAGAGTAATACGACGGTAAAAGATCATATGCAAACAAACTGTAATTTAGTTTTCCTTGGCCAATTAAGAATCAATTTCAAGAATTAATAGCTTTTACTATTCAATTCTAAATTAGCATTTTCATGGATCAGCACTCTGATTGAACTTCTGCTTAGTAGCTACACTGCTTAAAAATATAATGGTAAATTTGAAAGCATTTTTGGAGATAATGGTGCTGAAACTGAGGATTATGATTTATGAATATGCTATGTGCTGAGGAAAGAAAGAATAAATTGTAATTTACATTTGCCCTTTGACATCAATAGCATTAAAATACAGCTACATGGAGCTTGTATATTCGTTTGTTTGATAAAAGGGGAATGAAAATGAGGTCATTTTTTCATTAGTAGAAGCCATTTATCATATCTCGTCTGCAGTTATATATCAAACAAAACATCGGAACAAAAGATTCGAAAATGGACAAAACGTATTTTCCCCATCTAAAATCCTCCACCCATTTATTCTCCGTTCCATGAAAATAATGATCTATTCGCTCAACTTGTTTCATCCTTGAGGGCTCTTGTAAGTCATAAATCATTCAAATTTAGCAATTCTGCAAAACTCACAGACAAGAGGCCATGCATAACAATGTTCTAGGGTTAGTACGTGTAAACATATACTATTAAGTAGCAGTTGTAGTAATCATATCGTAATACTAAAGTCGCCAACTAGCAAATCATATGGCTGGATGGATATCAACAAAGTCCCCTTTATTCAGCAAACTTGACACGGAACAGTTATTTCATTTCTGATCTATGTCAAATTAATATATCAACTTTTGAACCAGTTTGACCTTTATTTTGCATGAAAGTTGGGCTATGAATGCTTTATAAATAGGCGTTGTTTTATTACGCCAGTTTTATTAAGAGTAGCATTTGCTATGCAAAATTAATGACTTCGATTAACCTTTTCTCTACATTGGGATGGTACAATTGGTACAATTATTCAATATTCAACAAATACTACACAGTCTACTAATACGTAACAGGGGATCTATTAAATTAGTAGGCAGTTAAGGTAGTAAATATAATACGTGTAACTCATTTTCCGCGATAACCATGATAAATCAGATGAGGAGCAGAATCCTAACTTGCTTAGGTACGACAAGTTATTTCCTTGTTCAGCCAGAAGGAATAAATAAGCAGTTGGTACTTTGATAACCGTTATTAAAATTTAATTTAATTGCTCTTGTGGTACTTTAAGATTAGTTTTTCATCTCACGAAATCGATACTTGTAACTTTTTTTTATCCTTTTTAGTAACACGAGACGAGGGTTCTACCTCAAAAGATCAATTCCTTCCTAGAGCATCTGTATTAAACATGCAATAAAAGCTGCGGGAGGTAATTAAAAGTTTTAAAAATTCCCCTTCACAGCATCAAACTTACTGAGTGAATAAAACCCATGCCTAACCTACCTTAAGACAAGTTTTGAGTTTTTATTCAGAGAAAAAGTAATTCATTTGTTGCATGAGGGTCAGAAGTTTCTTCGTGCATCTTTAATCTCATTATTTTTTTAAATATGTTTAAAATGAAAATTCGTTCAAGATTGAGTTCACATTTCTTTAACGAAACCACCCAAGAAATCTGTTATGCTCAAAGAAGTATCTCTAAAAAATCGTTTAAATAAATAGCATGTGTTCCTTTAAAAATTCCACCTCAGCAAGACAGAAATAGCAGAGGGTAGCAGACGATAGTAATTTAAACCTCATGTAATAAGACATAAAATAGTTCCAAAAACTCACCGTAATACCAACCTACCACACGTTTTTCTTAAGTCCTATCAATTTTCCCTTCAAAGCATTATATATCTCCTCACAAAATTTTTACCATAAGTTAAATCAAATAATTAAAGTTTCTATTTAATGACACAGACAAAGGACAAAGTAATACCAAAAAAAATTCCTAGACTTTTGGATGATCTTGAAAATTGATCGGCACGTAATCAAAATCACCAATTTAGATTCCAATTTCGACCTACGTTCTCTGGTATTAGAAAACTGAAATGAGTGAAGGATGTGTACAAACTAGAAACGAAGATGATGTAAGGTCTTAATGGACAAGCCTGGTAGCGTGTCCAAGACCCATCGGTCATTCTAAGTTGTTAGCGAGTCGGTTGATGAAGCATATCCGGTTACGCTTGAGCAAAATACATCGAAGACAACTCTACTTCTTGGTTTTTCTCTTAAGTACTTCATCAACTTTTACTCGATCCGACTGAGGTAGCTTCATTGAGTTAAAAATCACGTTATTATTATGATAACCATAATAATGACTTAAGCCTAGCCTGTTTCAACGTAACATGGCTCTTTGTAAAGAGAAATCTTACAATGAATAATACTCGTAAAAGGGTTCCGTTCCATCCGTTTGTTCAACACACAAGTCTCGCTTGAACGTTCTCCTCACTGCATCTCCGATTGTATTATTCGTTAGTATCAGATAAGTACGATTCTCAGTTTTGAGCGTAGGAAATGAGCCATCGTGCTTCATTTCCGAACCTTTTCCAACAGGAATTTCCAAGACATTCGAGATAGACTTTAACGAAGCTATAATCATAACTCATCCCTGCAGTTTGCTCCCTATTCCCTTACAACTCTAACAGATATCAATGCCAGACTTTATACCACAACGGACCATCATCTAGATAACTTGTATCAGATAATTGAAGTATAGAACGGACAGAGAAGCCAGGTTACCCTTCTCGGCATTTCTAGTTTTGTAGTCTCACCACCACACGATGAAAGGACGTAAATGAGGACGTTCACTAAAGTAGATTTTCAGAGTATCCATCCCATC
>JAQFZX010000887.1:0-41835 GCA_034682405.1 Hydroisotoma schaefferi
ACTTTAAAATGTTTTTTGTAATTCAATTAAGAAACTACTTCAGAGAATGAACATAGTTGAAACAAAAAATTACTAGTGTTTTAAAATTGCTATTAAAAAAATTAAACTGAAATTTTATTATTCAAACGATTCATATTCTTAAGTTTAATTGCATATTCTTATTCACTCAATTTCAGTTTTAAAATAATTATGAATTATTGGGAACGGCTGGTCCATTTTTTTATTTTGAGAGACAAATTCAGCAAAAAAAGTTCAAAAAGTCTATTTATTGGTGGAACTTTTAATTAAAATTACTACTAAAGGTCCTACAAAAAATTCGATGGAGGTAATAATTTCCCACCCCGGAATAATTCCCCACCCGGTTTAATTCCCCAAGGCAAATCAGAGTTTGAAAAAATAATTCCCTAGGGGAATTAAATCGGGAAATACGGTATGCCATTTTAGTAGACGATGAATTATGAGTTCTTACAGTAGATTAATTATTCGTGTTGGCATTTTAACGACTAGCATACTAGACAAAACTGGTTAGGAAACATAGCCTTATTTTTTCTTTGTCATTTAATGTAATCAATGTGTACGCTCCGATCAATTTTATATTAAAAAGTTAAGTAAGAACTGGAAAGATACCGAACTTTTGTTTCAAAATTTATTTAGAACTTTTGTAAAATATACGCAACTAAAGAATTTTCAAAACAACTAATAAATGTAATTTAAAAAGGTGGTATTTCGCTTCGTGAATTTTAAAAAGTGAAATTAATATGGCATTTAATTATATCATGTCATACAGCTTACAGCTATGGTCTTATTTTATTTGCAACTCATCATATCATTTGTCACGTTTTCATTACAAAATGTAAACGCATTTAATTGAAGAATTCTGACACTTATGCTTCAGGTAAATACATACAAAATTAGATATATAAATATTTAAAAGTGCAATTAATAATCAACTAGCATGAAATGTACTTGTTTACACTTACACATGTATGTTGATTTCGCAAGTATTGATGGGGAAAGGTTTGTGAAATTAGTAGGTAATTTTAAATTATTTGCTCACCATAATATAAGTTAAACAACCCTAAAGTAGGTAAGCTTGGCTTTCAATGCTAAAAAGTGTGAGTATATGAATGAACGCATTAATCGCACTTGTCATTTACCAAGCTTAGCTTTCCTGACTTCAATCTAAAGTACTAGCATGTTCCGCTTGTTGCATGAACAGCTAGTACTGCTACAACGGTTAGTCATTTTCATATGATTGTAGATTGTAGTCCTAAATTGGAACGGCACAAAAATCCCATGCTTATGCAAATAATTAGTAATGTGAAGCTTAACGAATTATTTTAACTTCAACATTTGCTTGCTTTAAAAAAAATAAAACTGCCTACTTTAGTTTTAAATGATCTTTAGTGTTTGCTTACTGATAATAGTTGAAATGATGACATATTTAAACAAATCGTTACCTTCCTAGTTCCTACCAAAATACCAAAATAAAATAAAATAATAAAGTAGTAATAGAGATAAACTAGAACTAGAACAGAACCTATTTGCTTAGTCTAATTCGTGTGGTGCTTTCAGTTTTCAATGCATTCATAGTTCACATTGAACTCAAATTGCAATCTAAAATTTTACTCGAGTATCAATTCAAAACTTTGTTGTTAAAAATTGGAAAAATTAAGCACAAACTTTTAAGTGTTCAACAAGCATAAAAAAAACTTCCGAGCAAATAATTTTGGGGAATCTCATAAAAACGGATTTTTGCAACAAAAATACCCAAAGACCGTCTTTTGTAAGCACAAATATGGATTAATTTAATTCTATTTTACTTTTATAACCATTTAGTGCAGCATCACAGAAGAAATTTCGACGAACCGAAGACTATAATTTAATAATGGCTAAGGATTATCTACTGTGACTACTATTTTAAAGCAATCAAAAGTGGAAATAAACACTATTGCGTTTTTTTCAGCAACAAACTATTGTAACCCTCAACAAATCTATAAAAATTCATTCTTGAATTTACATTCTATTGTCAGAAATATGAAAGAGACTAAAAATGAGAGATATTAATTTCCTCTCTTAATCTAATATACAAACCGACCCTCAGACAAACGAACTGACTGACAATTGTGCAGTTTCACAGTGATCAAAACATGCATACAGAGAAAAACTCAAAGGGACTAAGACGATCAGGCTAGGCAGGTAATTAAAGGATAATAAGAACCTATTCAACCTGAGATTAAAGGGGATTTATGGCAAGATTTACAGAAGAGATCACAGTGTGGTAAGTGAGCACTTGAGAAAACCCAAATCTAAAACCGATCTCATCCTTTCAACTCAGGTAGACGGTTCCAGGAAACGTGATGCAAAGTTCCTTTACTGACTGAGCTCTGAATAGGATCAAATAAATCTCAAAAATAGATTGACAGATAAACCTTTTCTTCACTTTTAACCTTCCCATCCAACCTCAAACTAGTTATGTCTTAAACAATCTGTAAAATAGGCTATATCTGCCTAAAACCTACAGATTTGTATACTATTACTTACTACACCTTCTAGAATTCTTCTACTAGACTTGCTAACTGTCAACCTCTACTTGTCTAACAATATTACCCAATACCTCGGATATGTTTCCTTTGTAACCAAAAATAACCTTAAGATTCTTCGGTTGAATAAAAGAATCAACCCAACTTTTGCTACATATTTTTATGTCTACCTGAGTGAAGACTAGCCGTTGTAGTCAGTTATCTTGATCCTTATTCCACGAAATCTACCACAGTACTATCTACCTGCCATACTCTATTATTCTGCAGAAAACATTCTTCCTGCCTGTCTGTTGTTCTTATAGTCATCTAAGAATAGTTAAGAGTGGGAAGAAAGACTAAGGTTCTGTAGAAATGGTCTCAAAGCCCTCCCTCAGGTGCTAAGTAAACATCTTCTACTAAACCTAAGTGAAAGTGACACCTTGCAAAATGGGTTTCAATTTTTAAGCATGTCTTGTTAGTGTATTACTCTGCTGTGTACTTATTTCATAGACACCTGGCCCAAGGCCTATTGACACTGTACTGTTGACGTTGGTAAAAAACAGGCAAGACACGTCTTTTTAGAAACATCAAAGTGTAGAGATTAGTAAACCATTTACTTTCATCCAAGCCAAAAAAAGGGCAAGTTTTGCTGTAAGGGAAGACCAATTCTAGACCTTCATTGTATTGTAAAAATATGGTAACTTTCATGCAAATATGAATGAATTTCAGTTACAATTTTCCCAAATTGCCTCTCCACTCCACTTCAAAATTAAGTTAAACTGAGTAATCGATTTGCAACGTATTTCTAGTGAAAAATTATGATGTGATTTCTCTGTATTTTTACATCTTAATCTTGTGAAACATCCTCACCTTGTAAAATTACCTATTGCTCATCTTTCCCACAAGATCTCTCATCCAGATCCCTCTGATTTCTAATGTATCCCAATAATAATCCCCCTCAAAATGATCAAACCGAGAAACCAATGCAGCCCTATCTTTCATTCACCAAATCTCAAGATTCGTTACCATACAACCTACACTAAATCCTCGCCCATGCCCCGCAGCTTGTATATGAAAAAAATTGTTTTGAAACATGTTTAACATTGGAGAGGTACCCCTTTTAACATGTAAAAGGTAGGCGTGCGGCAAAATTAACGAGGGCGGTGTAAGGGCAAGGATTTAGGGTACCTCTTCTAGTTACAAGTTTCTTCCTATCCCACCTATTTTTAAGCTAGTAGTTAGTAGGATATTCCCATGCTAAAATTTAGTAAAAAGTAAGGGATACATCAACTACAGCTCCCCCCACTATTCGGTGATGTATTTCTATTCCTCTCAACTCAAACTCCGATCCGAAGGTACCTTTGTTTAGGTGGGCTACGCGTAAAGTTACGTTTATGGTTTAGAATGGTGAAGAATCAGCAAATGTGCCGTTCCTAGTTCACCGTAGTATTTAGCCACTACTACTACCACGATTTACCGTGTGTGCCGAGTAACTTTGGAGTGTGTTTTCTAGCTAGTCAAGGTGGGCTTGTGAATCAGTTGCAGAGCCAATGTGGATCTGTCTGGTACACCAAACCCCAACTGCTCTCATCCTATTTTATACACAATCTCCTAACTTTCCTCCCTTTCTGTCCCTTATTCCCTTTCAGACATTAGAAATATTTGCATACATTTAGTTTGTCCTTAAATACGTGTGAAAGTAAGGTTAAAAAAAATTATTTCAGTAAGAAAGTATATCTTTAAAAGTTCCCCAGTGATTGGTATCACCCATACAAGCCTGTAATTGTAAGGTAAAGGTAACCTTTGTTCATTTTGAGACGCTTCGCTAAGTAAAAACATTTTGCATGCAAAAAATGCTACAAAGTTATTAATAAAACTGTAGAGTATTCCTATTTTTTTTGTAATTAATTAATGTATCGGATTTAATTTCAAAACAGTGTTTTTTTAATAACTGAAGGTAGATGTGGTTTGTTTTGAGCGTTGACTATTACAATAAAATATTTATTGCTGTTTTTTTTGCAATTTTGCAGATATTGGATTCTTCTCATTTTGCAGATTCATTATCTCATCTGCTATTAAAGGTTCAAGAGAATACCAATCAATGAATTGAGGTTTAATCAAACCAAATTCGTTTGGAATGGCTGAAAAACTACGTAAAAAGTGAGTTTTTTAGTCAAAAGTAAACTGAATACGGGATGAAATTCACCATAATTTCAAAATATCATCCAGTCAGTCAGTGCAATTCATTTACTGTGGCAAAGTGCAATGGAAACAGAAAGTGTTAAAAGTTACAGTTTAAGTAAGTGAAACTGATTAAAATATGCATTAAAATATGAAGAAATATCCATCCATTTGACAATATTTTTAAGTAAAATATTGAAGTAAAGTAACGGTTATTTTTTTCGTTCAGTTCATATCAGATCCACATTTATGGCTTCGCTGCAATTTATTTCGACAACTAGCAAATCAAATTCAAAACTGTCCAGAGTTTTTATATGAATTTATCTCCGTCCACTTTTAGTTTTAATTGGTTTGCGATGGGAAACTACATATTTCCAATACTTTCCATGTAAATTTAAGTGCATTATATTAGCTCGTTCTCAAATATTTCAATTATAAAGTGGACATAAATAAGTTAACAAATTAACCTAACTTCAACCCTAAAACGACCCAGTTTTATGCTGCAAGACTAAAAAAAACTGTAATTTCCTCCATACAATCACCGGCATTCGGTGAAGGAATCTACCCGGTTAGTTGAGTCCCCTGGAATCACTAGCTTATGCATTGAATATGATGGCAACAGTTAGAGAAGCCCATGCTTCTGTTATCAACAACAATTCTGGAAATTCAGCAAGGTGTAGACGGAAACAGGCTAAACCACGGAGGAAAAAAGGTTAGTTTAAACTATTTTACGTTTGTGATTGCATAAAAAAAAGCGTTTAAAATGCATACTACTGTATATACTCGAATAGCGTCCTGGGGCACTAATTGCTTTTTTAGTTTTTTAGGGGTCAAATTTAACATACAATTAAATGGGGCTTATGGGGTTATTAATTGTAATTAAGGGGGACATTATTTGAGTATATATGGTATTTGTTGGGTGTCCTGCATGTCACCTACAAAAAGTGATACGGACGTAGGCAGTTACCGCAATAGGTACACACATTATATTTCTGATGTAAGAAAAAGTAGGAAAGTACAGCATGCTTGCTGGACTGCTTCGTTTCGACACAATCAACAATCTTACCACAGTCAAAACCTTTCCTGTGCGACATTTCCCGATAACTTTACCTTCTTCAGCTACCTCATAGTTGAAGTGAAATGATGTTTAGTTCATGGCAGTTAAGCATGGCCATTGTTATGCAATGTAACGTAATGTTCATTCCAAAAATTCATGCCACCAAATGCCACTTGTAGTCTTATAAATACGCATTTGTAAGTGTTACGTGCAATTAGAATCATTCATATGACCTAACTTCAATAAGGAATTAATTAATCAAGGCTATAAACTGTAATTAGACTCAGCACAATGCTATGTTATATTTAATACACTATTCACAGTAAAGGTAATCGCTTTTAATTTTACTAATACGCTTTATAAATAAAATGACGGATATACCTGATTTACATCAGTTCAAGGTAGATGCATAAAAAACGCATACGGGAAATTGAATATTATAGAATAGAACACCCAGTAAGTTCTATACATAATTTCTTGAAACGACCCTATAAAGTATAAGAAAAGAATTAATTTTATTCTGCCCAGAAGAGCTACAAAATCTAGAAAAGTAAATTGTCCAACTAAAGATCCACATATTTTTCCAATTGTCTACAATTCAATTATAATTGAAGTGAAGGGTACACTTGGTATTTGTATTGTTCAGTTGTTTGTTCTTCAATAAAAAAACAAGTCAGGTAGACAAAGGTAGAGGTAGGGAAGATTTCCTTTCTCCATTGATTGTACCTATATACCTTCTCTTACTTTTCTCACTGATCTCGTGGCATCAACAGATTCTGTGTGCTTCTTTACAATGAAAAAAGAATCTTCCCGATTGTAATTCTTACACTGGTTGGATCTTCCTTTAGTTCCAACCTCCTCTTTCACAGATACAGTACGAAATATACTCATCCTTCCTTGATTTTTTTTCTTTCTTCCTGAAAAACATTTTTCGAATAAGCAGCAAGCAACTTTTACCCAGTTGAGTCAAAAGCTCCCAAAGGATTTTTATAAGCGTCTCCATACCTGCATAACTAACCTAACCACCTACATGCATAACAAAAATAACAAAGAACACTTATTTCTGCCTTTTATCATGCACTAGGAAAGTAGATTCACCACTACTACAGAGGAATGTAGTATAAAGGTCTGCCTTAATAATGGTAGAGTTTCTTTGTACAGCATCACCATTGGGTGCATAGGAAGGGGACGTAGTGTTAAAAAGAGGCATAAGCAAAGCACGTAATCTTAAGATACTTTACCTGCAACTGCAACAACGGCTTGTTTTTATATCCCCTCATCCCATTATTATCCAGGTAAATTGGAGCTTTCGCTTGTGCTACTTCACAAAAACCAGGAGCTAAGTGCAGAGCAATTTCTTGAAATAAAGCGGATAAAACTTAAAGCCTATCATCACCATCTCAAGATCTTCCTCATGATCGTGAATCGTGATATCATCATGCTCATGGTTAAAGTTGTACAGAGAAAGATACTGTTCATTTTTCACCTTCCTTGAGGTAGGTTGCCTACAAGACTGAAGTAGTGGTTTCTGTAAGCATGCAAGAAAGGAAGTTGTATGGATTTCTTTCAAAGTAAAACTTTCTTTTGAGCAATTTTCAAAGATTTATTCAGAGTTGAAAATCATTTTTATTACTTTTTTCACCACATCAAATCAAAGTTACTACCCACTTTTCCCCTCGTAAAGGATCAATCTGGTGGTAGTAGTACTGGCTTGGCTGAGCCGATGTTGAATGAAGTTAACTCTAATACTTTACAGGGGTTTTGCATAGTGTTGTTAGAGGGAAGTTGTACAGGACGAAAAAACACAAGTGGGGATTTGATATGGTGTTTTTGGATACAAAGTTGAAACTCTTCTGTGCATTCATATTGCTATTTTACACTGGCTTGACTTACTGGTTTGATGGTGGCTGGCAAATCGAAGGATAGGATATGCTCTACACATTGAATCTTTACTTTTCGGATTGTTATTGCTCTTTGCATACGTATTATTATTATTATTATTATTATTATGGTTATTTTTATTTTTATCTCATACGGGAGACTTGATCCGTTGTAGTAAATTAATGAAAGGGAGTCAAGGTGTGTGCTGAATGAAAATTCAACGTAACTGATCTCGATTAGTTTCATGTACTTTTGTAAATGTTTGCGAATGAAAGGTATATCTCTGCTCAATAGCATCAGTAGAAGTAATGCAACGCTAATGTTGAATGTATCTGATTTTTTACTAGAGGAATAATCTATCGCGTGTATAAAAGCTTTAAGCATAGTTGAATGTATTTATATCTATGTTTGGATGGGTGAATCACAAAAGTAGACCTCTGCTCAGCAACCAAGGGGTCAGTAGCTGGCATTGTTTAAGGTGTGAAAGTGTATTTGGCATCATTGGGTTGGGACTTTTCCGAGAGAGGATGTGTCGTAAAAAGGATTGCAGTTTTCGTAAAACTGAAATAGGCCGAGGTTTTCATGCTTTCTATCGCTACATTATACCAACAGATTTAAATATTAGTAGCACTGTATTATACAATTTACTCGTTTAAACGCGAAGTAATTTTGGTACACGTTAGCTTCAAAGTTAGAAGATTCTACCGTTACCAAAATTGAATTCAACATTGCAAATGACCACGACACAAGCAAATTGCACCCCGTACTATCCATCCATACTACTGGAAAACTACTCTCTCTCTCATCTTTAGAAATTGAAATTACACATATGAAAAAGCTTTTACTTCGCTTTGCTATGGTTGTGCTCATACTATTGTACAAAGGCTCAAAGTCCCCACACTTTTATCTCTTTCTCTGTGCCATTATGCATCTAGGTATTACCAGGTCCTGCATCTGTCCGTGATTTGTGCAGACTGAGAACAGACGTTAGAAAAAAGTTAAACTTAGTAGTTCGTATAAAGGCATTACATTTATTTCCTGAGGATGATGAACAAAGTTCGATGTACGAGCACACTTATACGAAACGAATGAGCATGGTTTATTTTCCATCGGAAAGGGAGATGCATGGGTTAAATCAAATTAAGTACGTATTTCGAATTCGAGGGCTGTCCCTTCATCCCTTGGTTTCATTTTAGAGAATAATAGAACTGATTAGATTAGACCTCTGTGGGACACTCACTGCCGTTGCCGTGTGTAGGCACTCTCACTGTATGCATAAGAACTACATGAACTCGTATGTATGACTTTGTTGTGGAATAAAGGACGCGTTTATCGGGGAGAGTGTGGCCCTTACAATGTAAAAGTGGTTGTGCTAAAGTCTTTTTATCTGTAGAAGGTGTATGATAAAATTCGAATCGAGAATGATAATTGAAATTCTGGTTTTAACAAAATTTGTAATTTGTTAGTTTTGGTTATTTGTTTCAGATTTTAAATGACATCACTGGATTCAAAAAAGGTAGAATTCGGTTTCAACTAGTTTTCATTCAGGTTACAGATCAGATAACATTTATGACTTTTCGTGGTTCAAAACATCCCCAGCAACTAATTTACTGTTTCTCTGCCACCACTTTAGAATGGCTTTCTTAGTTTAATTCGTTAGTTTCCCATTTGTTTCCAGCAGAGTTTCATGGCCATGACCGGTGAAATAACAACAATTCAAAGGCTTCTCCTTCATTGCACTAGTTGTATTTGTTTTAGTCCCTCAAAAATTACCTCAGGCCCTTGTTCTCATGAATGAGGTAGCCGTATAGTTCTTATACATAGCTAAAACCTTGCCTTTAACATAAATATAAAATAACCGAGGTATCCCACACTCTCTCTGTGCTCTTCATGATCTTTCAGTAGTTTCAACTTTTGAGAGACGTAAAGGTTTCAAAGTTAATAATAAAAGTACCTGCTATTGCTTACTTTATGTTAGATGGGGTTCCAAATGAAACTGACTTGGCATCTCCCTCTCCTCCGTTCTGTTTCAAATCCCTTAAAACTCATTTTCAGCCAACCTTATTGACCTACCCTTACTTCTTTAGTACAAAGTCCTCCCCTCCTTCCTTCTGTTAGGCTTCCTTTAGAAACGTTAATGGGACAAGAGCGGCTGGCTAGTTGTGAGTTTATTAGTCAAAAGCTTCACTAAAAAATGCTAAGATTATGTATAAGAGGAGTAGCAACCTTTTGAAATCTTTAAAATTGTGTGTTACACGTTAAAGTTTATTATAAGGCAAGTGAGCATCATGTAGAGGATATGAGATATGACTGCAACAGAACATGATGAATATGTTTGGTGAGAGATTGACAAGTGTAAGTAATGTAGTTAGGAGGATCACCTTTGTTAAATACGAGGAGGGTGTAATTTGGAAAATGGTATTGTATTTCAGTCAGATTGTAATTCAAAAGGTACTTTCGCTTAGTTAAACCTGATATGGCATTTAGACATAGTTTGGCATATATGAACTAAATTAACAGAAGTACAAAACCTTGTAAAAAATCCGGCTTCTTGAATTATCGTAAATTGAAATGTAGGCAAATCAGTTACAATAAAAGTAGCAGGTGGGTTCATTGCATATTAGGTTTACATGATTGTCTCGCTCACGATTACAGTTTGGCTTTGATGTTAAATGGTTGACATATGCATGATTGCCTTTTACTCATTGCTTGTGTTGACTATTGACTGGCTGGGTAAATTTGCAGATTAATGCTTGCATCAATCAGGTACGCCCTATCGTGATTCGTGAATGATCTGATCAATATCATGTTTCGATACTAGCCATTTGTTTTTTCTCTCATATTATAAGTACTTTACTAGCTAAAGTTAGTTTTAAAAGGTGTTTTTACTAAGTCATAATGTAAACATGTTTATATTTTCCATCATAAAAATGCTATATTTTATTTGGGGTTCGGTAAATAAATACCATGTAGTAAGGTAGAGTAGACATTAGTAATAATTCGAACCTGTTGTGTTTTATTAAGTTTATACCACTCGTAAATAAGATCATTGATCACCCATTTATGCACATAGATCTCGCGTTCAAAAGTTTGGCTACAACTACAACTAATAAGAAATCCGCACATGATAAGCTAATCAATGGCCGCGTGCTTGTTTTAACGGTACAAAGAAAAAACATTCATATTAGAGTTATAACGAGAAAGAGAGATAAAAAAGGTCTCAGGAGGATGCAAAAGCTCAGTAGTAGTATGACACGGATCGGTAATCTTATTCGGAAATGTGGAGTTTCCGAGATTAGAGCTAAGAAGAAAAATAGAGGTTTCTGTCAGTAAGTGGAGGAAGATTAGGGCTTTTCTGGAGTCAAAAAGATTGCCTGTCTTACTGATGATTGTTCGGCCTAGTCGACACAGTAAAGTCTATTGAATCCTTTATACCCAATCTGTAACAGAAGAAATCAAAGTAAACTCAAGGCAAATAGCATAGCCGCTTGTGCTACTATGTGATAGTTGTGAATGTTAAGGTATTCTCCATAAAGTATGCAATGTATGGATCTATGTGTGAATAGCTCTTCTGTTTCCTCCTATGTAATGGATTTGTGGGCCAAAGCCTCATTTATTACTCTCACGCTGAAGTACCTTACTTAAGTAACTATTTAATGGAGCCAGGAGAGAAAGAAGGATACATTTTTGTTGTAATTTGAGATTCCTCCCTATCTGTCTTAACCAAAGATGAGAATGAGAAGGGCATGCCTGTCTGGAAATTGTCATTTCATCCCTCCTTACCTTAAGGGATGTGTAGTCTTAGTGAAGTGAAGCCCTTGAAAAAAATACTCGACGACAGTATAGACTGTCTATGAAAATGAAAATCTTCGCATCCCTGCGAAAGATGCCGGAATGCTTTTATATATAAATTCAAAAGTAAAAAGAGTAAAGATACTTATTAACAGGATAAAAAACATCGATATATCTGCCTCAGTCTAGTTTAGTAGGCCTAAGCTCAAAAGGGGACTCAAGAAGTCATGGGAATGTTTCTGAAGATGAAACTGGAATTGAAGGGTTCATCCAGTGGCGACCCATTTTTTAAGATGATGACTAACGTGCATTTGAAAGGTAAAAACATGTGCTCCTGCTTTAAACCATCTATATGTTGTGTCTTTAGATCCTACCATATTATAAGAGATATTTTAAACCTTAGTTAAAGTCCTATTAATACTGCTTAAGATGAGGTAGAAAGAGAGCAAGGAATGATTAAAGTCACGGGTTGACTCTCTAAATGTAAAAACCCCTTGTTCTTTGTTCCTAGTCGGTTTCTTATCGTTAGGGTATTTTTTCTTGAGTACCTAACCAAGGTACGGTCTATAATACAACGTTAGTAATAGCATTGTGGAATTATTCTGAGTGTTTTAGATCCAGCTGCTGTTTTACTTATTACACATCCAAACAGAAGAGTGTATTACCTTCAGACGGCAGAAGAAGACCTCCCGATGTAAGTGGGGGTGGAAACACAGAACAAAAACATACCTTTTACTTCACAGAAAAAAAGCCAAGCCAAGGTTAGACTTACAGATAGCTACTGCTCTAGCGAGTAGGTATAATAATCCATTGGACACAGAAAAGTATTATGGAGAATGGAGAGCTTTTTCGACATCTGAAGATAACCCTCGCCGGTCATATCAGATCTTGTATGAAAATTCAACAATCGTTAGTAGGTAATATGAGGAATGAGGGGCATAAGAAAGAATATCTATGCAATGGACAGAAAGGTTCGAGATGAAGATACATTAGGGAAAAAATACATCTTTGGTTAGGGTTAAATGAAAAAAACTTCCAGATAGTAAGATGCACTGGTTGTAGTTGTAGGTGGGTGGTAGGTGTAAACGAGTACAAAGGAAGACTACAAGAAATACTAGACTGACTGCAAGAGGTTTGTTGGTTGGTTGCCTTTAAGAAGGTGGAATGGAAATAATTGTATTCTTCTTTAGTATGGTACAAAAGAAGATATATCTACGTTTATGAGATAGGTATTTCCACTCCGGATGCAACCATATGTATGTTTTTTACCTACATTTTTTAACCGACAATTTTAAGAGTAATGAAATCTGCTTATTTAGCTGCATAAGAGGGTATGTCTTGCTTGAAAGGAAAAGAAATGGATGCAGCTAAGAAAGACAGTTGTTCCAAAGTATTACAGGATGTAAAATCAAAAGATGAAACGTAGACTTATTATTTTAGGATTACGGTCTATATTTTGTGAATTTAGCTCAATTTTATGCATTTTATGACCATTTTTTATCTACTCGCTGTAATAATTATGGATAATACCTTAAAAGATTTCTAAAAAATAAACTGGAATTAGATCTATATAAGATTAAATCAAAAGTCCTTTGCATTGTGTATTATTCTAGCGCTGATAAATATCAAGCTCATGCAAGTCCAACTGGATGTTTTCATTTTACTAAAACAAAACTACATGAAAGAAAGGGTTGACCATTTTTAACTCAGGCCATAAAATCCCTTCATCATATTATATACCTAGTTAGCTCCTACACTACGTGGAATAAATGCATGGATGGATGGACGGATGAGTTACTTTAATTTTAAACATGTCTTTTACATCTCCATCTCGACTCGTCGAGTTAGTTTGTTCGTTTTCGTGTGGTCTGTTTTTGTTAATACCACGGACGGTGAGGGATGTTGTTGATGAGACATGTTTAACTCATGAGATCCATTACAAACGTAGAAAAAGAAGTCAGTGTTTTCCGTGTGTACAACATATAGCTAGAAGAAAGGTACATCATTATATTCATTTCAAGTTAGTCTTTTCATCCTTCTTTAATAGTAATAGCGGAGCAGAAACATAATGCTTAACTGACTGTTGTTGATCCTAGTAGTGCTCCTAGTGGATTCACAAATATAAACACACAGGATATCTTAAAAGAGTTAGTAGATTTATCAAACTTTTTGCTCTATTTTACGAAGACGGCCAAGAAACTCACCAACCAATGCAATGTACTAACTAATGTTGTAATATAGCATTGCTATTGCTGATGCTACTAAATCTAACGAGTTTACTTTGCTTTTTTGTAAAAAAAAAATATAAAAGACAGGAGATGTTGGATGATGGAAGGTTGGTTTCGTTTATGAAATAGAAGGTGAGGATGATGATATTACATTATGGCGTCTGTTACTTATTCGATCCTTACTCAGAGCTTCTTCCCTCGTAGGGATGCTATATAAATGAATGCAATGCAATACCAGCTAAGGAATAGCAGGACTCGTTAAACTAATCAACTCAATGTATTCCATCTGCTTAAGAAAAAGGATGTCACAGTCATGTCACGTCAGAAGACTAGAGCTGCTGATAGTCAAAAACATTCACATCACAATCAGTCACAGGCAATAACAAGAGGAGGGTATTATACATAGAGCCAGTTGGTAGTTTAGGTATACAATAATACATAACTTGAATTTAGTGAAGTACACAAAACAGTGAGGAAAGGAGAGAGTAGAATAAAGTAATGGAAATCCTGCAGAGATGAGAGGTTTTTGCTGATTAGGTGGTTCATACTTACTTCTTACTTATAAATTACTGCTACACTCCTTTCCTCTTGATTAGTCAGAACTCCTAAGTTATTTATGGTCAAGCTTTATAGGCAGGCGAGGACAGGGAATAAAATGTAATAATAATATAAAGAATCAAGAGATGTGTCCATGTTCATTGACCCTTTTGGCCAGTGTTCTCAATTCATCGCTACATGAAGTCTTTGCTTCATCAAATAAATTCATTAATGTAATTTTGCTTGCGTACATATATTGAGTATGGATTCATCCATTCTAATAATGTGTAGCTAGCTGTTAACGAGAAGGAATGTTGTACCTTTAATCCTGCTTTAACTAGCTTCAGAAAAATGAAATGGTGGTGTATTTATTAGTCCTCCAGGTCAATGAGAAGGGTCACTTTTAATCTTGTAGGTAATGTGAATGTCTTTCGATAGGAATACGAGTGGCCGTTTCTTTCTAGAATAACTTCCTTATACCTTTGCATCACATCAACAAAATTTGAACTATGACCCCTTCATTGAATGACTCCTTTGTATATCTGATAATTACTGAATGCAATGAACGTAACTCATGGATTTTTATGATTAGAAAAAGGGGAATAAATAATTCTCAAATGAATGGTTGCTGCGATGATGCACGGTAAGTGGTTGATTTTTTTCTTCAAACCACTTAAGATTTCATCCTGTTCTGAGCCTACTTGAAGTATGACACTAGAATTGATAGTTTGAAGCAAAGAATGTGTAGTGTAAGGCTGTGTTTATGATCTTATGAAGAATAGAAGAATTTTAAAGGGGATTATTTTTTCTCCTTGTTTCCCATAGGGAAAAATAGAGACAAGTGTCATATAAGCTTTTAAACCACTTTGATAAACTCCAGCAGGCTATTCCAACTTTTTTCACCTCTTCGGGGCTCTCTAATAATACTGCAGTTTATGAATGGATGGTGAGGTTAAAGGAAAATATTTCTGTATCTTTGAGACAAGAAAATGAAATATTCTATTGCATTGGAGTTACTAGATTTAAAGGATTGAATATACATATATTGGCTTGAATATAATTTGAGATAGAATAACGTGAGATATGTAAGAAAAGAAGTCTCCTTGAACTATAGAGACTCAAGGGAAGTTTTGGCTACCCATAGCAGATAGATTGACCCATCAGTGATTTCGTCAGTTGGAAATCATTTCGGGTTTCATGTTTATTTTCAATAGAAACAACGGTATTCCCACTCTTTAAAGTTCGACTATTTATTGTTTCAGTTCACCAGTTCTATCTGGCTTTACTTTTAAAGGAGGGTTTGCTCTCTATACGAAATGTATATATTACAGCTATGAATGAGTGCTTTGTTCTTAGCTCCAGGTATTTTCTTAGTCGGCATTATTTTGTTGTCTTTGTTTTCATGAATATTCGGGTTATTGTAACCATTATTTTTTTAAGTAGCAAGTCAATTTTAAAGTAAATATTTCTCGTAAAAATCTAAACGATCGAGGGTAAAAGGTTCGCTGGCAATTTAATCAAAATCCAAACAGAGGTATTATGGTCGTTCAATGTGTCTGAGTAAGTGTTTATTATGCAAGTCTACAATACACTACAGTCACAGTGTGTCATTTTATAAAGATTGAACTCTAAAAGCTCAAGGTTTGGAACTCAAAAAAACACAATGAAATGTGTTTAGAAGTGTAATTAATATTTGAATGGGAGTTGGTTAAGCATTATGATTTACTTTACTTAGTTCAGAGCTCATACATGAGAATAAAGCAGGTAAGGTGGCGAGAATAGAGAACATAAAATAGAAGCTGCTTTATACTATAGCAAACAAATGTAAATAAGAGTAATTACAAAAAGGAGACATTGAAAGCACTTTCAATCAAGGTTAAATTGGCTTTCGTCAGATAATAATGGTTTATTGTCTCGGTGGAACAAGATAACCTATAATATAGCAAGCATACCTTAAAGACGATTGCAATTGTAACGGCCATTGAAAAGAATGGGTTATTCATTATTGTGAAGTATCGTATTAATTTTGGCTCCAGTTGAATTGTAATGTAATACTTCATCGGTAGTTAATAGCAGACATACCAAATTCTAAGGATATTATTACAACTGCAAAACAATAAAGAAAGGGAAAGGTATTTATATTTAATTTTAGTATTTATATTTCCGTGTTACTTTCGATTGTGTGCTCATATTCGTAATTTCATGTCATTTCATTGTATGAACTTTGAGCTTAACATTAAAATTAAAGTATCTTGTTATTGCTTGTTACCTTGCACTTAGCAGTTCCTTAAATGGTAAAGCAGCAAATGGTTAAAACCCAAGAGGTCAAAATCATTGCCTTTATACCTTGCATTTGCAATAAACTTACACTCTTTAAAGTATATCACATTGCACCACATAAACTCACTAACTATTGATAATTTTTTTTACTGAAGACACTTGATACTTAACTCAGGGAACAGGAGATACGCTTTTTTACCGTCCGGAAAGCTTTCCAACTCTAATTATCTCTTAAAGAAATGCCAGGTCTCTCTTACTATCTACATTGTATCAATTCAGTCTACTTTTATCTTTGACGAGGTCAACTATATTTTCGTTAGATTACATTGAGAGTCTTAAATGTATTCCTTTCTCAGGAAGATTGATTTTAACTTCGTTGGAGGGATAAAGTAATACCTAATGAGAATGACTCCAAGTCATCAGCTCAAGTCCCATTTATAAGAAACTAGTAGCAGTAGCAGTACTAAGAGTAAGTCGTTTCGAAGTCTGATTAAAATGATAGGATTAAGCAGTCTAGGTGTCAGAGGTCAATAAAATTTTATTAATACCCTGTATAAAGTTTGTTCACTTTGCTTCAGATTTCAACATAGAAAGTCTACCTTTCTCATCTTCTAAAGCATATAGTAAATAGGAGAAGACGTCTGACTAGCTCTCCTACATGCACACTCATTCCAGGTTAATGATAATCTTTACTGAAGGGGGATATCTTCCTTACTTCAGCAGAAAGTAGTTCTACTTGGAAAAAGAGATTTTGCCATTTTGTTCGCCATCCTTCTACTTTACTTCTTTCTACTCCCCTTGCCTTGCCATAGTATTTGGTGGAAGGTATAAGCCGAATAGGCACCTGTCTGTCAGGTGGGAGGGAGTCGTTTGATTGGTGTGGAGAGTGTGTTTTATAGCACTCATTACTAACCGTCAGTAGCAGACGTGTTTATATCTCAGTTGGGAAAATGGAAATGCAGTGTTAGCACATCCCAAAGACTTTTGGAGGTAGACATTTCCTCAGAGTGAGCATAAGATATACGAAGATATAACCCTTCGTTTTAGATAACTAATACAGAGAACTTGGTATTACATAAGGAGAACTTTTAGGTAGATGTATGCCGCTTGAGGATGACTAATGCCTCCCTGATGGTGATGTAATGAAGGTGGAAATGGGACAAAAAGGTGTACTATACAGATGATCTTTATAACAGAGAATGTTTCGGTCATACGCTCTCGATATTGGAGTTATTGGAATTGGTTTACCTATGCCATGCGAGTAGGGTTGTAAAGTAGGTTGGTCCGCGTATTACTAGAAAGATTGTCTGTTTGTAATAGGTTTTATAGATATCTCCCCCTCAGAAGGGTAGGTGAGTTTGGTATTGTCTGATAGATAGTTGGTTGTTAGATGAGAAGGCAGGTACACAAATGGCTGTCTGTCAGGTGCCATGCCATCCCTTCATTCAACTTTGAGAGAGGCCCACCCATTTTCACTTTCCCTTCGATCGCCCTCATGTTCGTCGTTTTGTTGGCAAAGTTTCAAAAGATGGGCAGGTATATATCTTCCTGTAGTAAAGAAGAAGAGGTTGGCAGGTACTAGGCAAACCTGCCATATGTGAGCATAACAGTTTGTGATCATGTAATTCTTGGGGGTGGATATGAAATGAAATGAGATAAGGTAGATAGAAAGGGATGGGAGATCGCTTGCGATTGCCAGATAAAAAATATAAACGCTTCCGCTGGTCATATTTTATATTTGGGAGGTTGAGAGAAACGCATGATTATTATAGGTAAGACTCTAAGGAAGGAAGGTACTCTGAGGGAGATGTGTGCGTTTTGGTAATATTATTATGGAATAGCAAAGACGTGTGGGTAGAATAGAATAATGTTAAAAGAGAAGGAGAGATGTGGAATCCGATATTATTACAAGGGTGACGAGATAACTGGATCCATTTAAAAGAGTTTTTTCACAGTTGGGACTTGATTTTATTTTCTTGGTGGGATTCACAGTGTAAAGGTTTTGGTTTAACGGGAATGAAGGTAGTATAAGTTGGTTGGACTACTACTGGTCGGGTGGTGAGAGAGAAGGTGATTGGATTGGATTGAGGAGAGTGTTAAAGTAGTTTCACATGGGATTGGGAAGATCATCAATCGGAATGTGTGAATTGAGAAGGATTGGGATCTTGTCTGATGATGAGATTTGAGTAAAGTAAAGAGGGCTTGAGAAAATTTTATGGATGAAGATACATAAGTCGTTTTTTTATTTTGAAGGTATGAATGAACAGCATTTTAGATATAAGTAATGCTACAATTGTAGGCATCTTATGCCTTGATGCGTATGAACTCTCATCCATGCATGCATAGATGCATGCTTGGATTGCCTAGCTGTTCCAAAACTAATGCTATTAGATACATGTACTTGTGAAATATTGTGCAATATCCACTGGGAGTTAGAGTTAGAGGTGAAATCACCCTTGTAGAAAAGCCAGTTAGATTTCCCGTGAAATTCTTGAAAAAGCAAGCACAGAGGGGTTCATCACGAACACGATTACGGTGATACAAGGCTAAGCCAAAAAGCTTCTACCTTAAAGTATTTCATAGTATAGTCAATCCTAGTGTAGTTCGATGTCTAATAACGCAGTCTAGTTGTCTTGCCAAGTCAAGGTAGAGTGGCTTATGGACAGAAGTAAGTTTATTTAGTCTAAAGGTAACATCCCTAGTCTGTCCCTTGAATCTTAGGCAGAATCAATAATGTAGACTATTCTTCGGATGAATATGTACAACATGTATCGTCATCATATAAATCTGAGCAAAAAAGGCAAGCCAAGGTAAATCGAGTTGGATAATGATATGTGGAATATGGTACATCTGTGAAAATTTGGTTTTAAAAATGCTGATCTTGTGAAGGTGATTTCACCACTACGTATAAGCTCTTGCTTGGTTCTATTGATGGAATGTGCTTTAGTTTTGTTATTTTACCAACGAACGGACCTCATCCTTGGTCCATAAAATTTATACACAGAGATACCTTTTCCATGAATCGTGATTCGATGCTAGGAGTATCAACATTTTTACCAAATCTATAGATATATATGGCTATTAGCTGTCGAGTAGCAGATATGCACAACAGAACCACATATACTATCATTTCGCTTGATGTGGCATCGTCAGCATAATATCTTCTTTGAATTTCTTTCGCACGTACTCTTATCATTCCTTTCATAAAATGATGCTGATATGAGGACGACGAAATTGATGATCATAATAATATACATGAGCAGAAGGGTTTGCCGTTTCGATTTCGATGCTTCTCTGATTCCGCTAGGTAAGTAGCACTAAAGGAAATATCGAGTGTGAAGTTATGCGAGTTTGCAGTTGATCGTAGGTGTAGAATTGAGTTACGTCAAATGTGAAACTGTAGGCTGGAATGGGTTTCAATTTGTAGCTATAGGTTGTCCAAACTAATACTTACTTTTCAGTTTTTAATGATCTGTATACATCTGATATTATTAACTGAGAACGAAGAGTTTAAGTATTCCTATTCCGGAGCAGCAGTTGCTGCTTATTTAATATTCAAGCAAATCTGTACCGGTCTACGCTAACTTTGAGATGTTTAAATTAATGAAGTAATATTACTGGAAGTATTTGCGAAGAGGGATTTATTTATCATAGCAAACGGTATGTTCAGCAATTAAGTTAATGTATTTTCTGATGCATACCCATAACACAATGCTACAAATGTCATGTACTCTAGCAGAGTTCTTTTATAAATTCGTTCAGACCTTTTAGTAGGGTTTTTTGATCGTACGCCATTACCAAATAGTACCACAACCTGTACATTTTTCGATGAGTGACGAAGATTGCTATCCAAAGCATTGGAGTAAGATAGGAAGAAGATGGATGGATTCTGAAACGATTCTATTGTAAAGCTATTTCTTACTAGAAAATGTATTCGACAAATACGTACTAAGAACGTACTGAACTTGGTACGTTCCTGTATAATTTTTGTCTCCCAGTCGCTGTGTGTTTTTACTGTTAACATTTCATCATTATGTGTAACACATATTTGCGGGCGTATGATTAATTAAATATGATATAATGAACCCAATTGATCTAAATCGTGCAAAATTGATATGCAAGTTCAGCAGGAAATACTAAAAGCCATGATACATATGGCATAGACCAATTACATACCAAGGATGACTGACCCTAATTCAAGGGATTAGGTAATCATAGTAATTATCCGTTGACCTCAATTTTGGCTTCTTTCTCTTTCATTTAGCCTAACCAGTTGTTTATCATTCCAGTCGGAAATAGCAAGAGAGTGACCTAAAAATTTTGAAGAGCGAGCAAAGAGTAGGTTTTAATTACTGAAAGAAATGTCAATACAATTTCTTCAAATGTTTTTCTTCGGAAACAGTGTAGAAATAACAGGCGTAAGCAATATGTCTGAATGTAAATTGTCTGATTGCTACACACTCTATTAATTTCGGTGATATAGGTTTGTTAAAAGGTAAATGACTTGGCTGCATGATGTACTACTCTAGGGTGCAAAGGCTTGATTTAATTCTTTTCAATAAATCTCCACCTTTTATCTTAAGTTGATAAAAAGGAATGCCAAACACAAAACAGACTGTAAATATAATGCAGTAAAATGTTGTTTACTGGCTACCAGAATTATACTCACTTTTACTTCAAATAACACACAGAAAGTCCTACGTAAATTATACAAATGTGATTTAAGTTGCATCTAATAACTTCACACTGAAGATAAACTAACAAATCACGAAAGTGTTTTACTCGAATCCGTGCCAATGCATTCATGACTGTCTCTGAGCAAAATATACAACAAGGAAAATTCGTACAAAAGTGAAATACCTTGCATTAAGGGCGACCAACATCAACTCTATAAATAGACCGTTATTCCCTTTGCATTTTCGGTAGTATTAGGATTGTTCATAGCAGTGTGTATGAGTAAGTCATACAGGTTGAGGATAAAACAAAATGCTAACTTTATAGGTGTTGTAAATCGCGTCTTTTAGCCAGATTTTTCCTTCTGGGCAAGATCCATCCATCTATTATTTACATACTAGTTGTTCTATGTCTAATACCGACAAATAATGTAAAGAGTAAACCCGAGCTTAATTTTGATGTCCTTGCTAATAGTAATCCATACCATAGCTCTGCTTCAGGGAAAATGTTATAGTAAATGTGAGTGAAAGAGTCTTTTGTTAAAGAATTCCTTTGACATAATTCATATTTCAACCGAGTTAAAATTCTACAACTTGAGCCTACCTACCTTCAACCTTAGCAAAGTAACATACCCAGCAACCCCATATTGCCTATACACGGTTCTCTGAATTTACAGTAAAAACAATGACAACTTTTAGGTACGAACAAAGTAAGGATATGAACAAAAAGCAATGTATTAATGTATACAAACCTAGCAGCACTTGCAGACGGATATTTAAAACAAAATGCTTGTCATAAAACCGAAAAAGCTCATCGAAGCCCGTAAAAAAGACCGAGAAACATTTGTTCGGCAGGGGAAAAGAGCAGTGACTGAGTAATCACAGGTGCTGATACTGATGCTAAAGTTCCCTCTGCTCACCTAACT
The DNA here is from genome assembly GCA_034682405.1 of Hydroisotoma schaefferi. Lineage (NCBI taxonomy): Eukaryota > Metazoa > Arthropoda > Collembola > Entomobryomorpha > Isotomidae > Hydroisotoma > Hydroisotoma schaefferi. The sequence continues at coordinate 22,078 of JAQFZX010000887.1, forward strand.
AACTTGGCTGTGACTCCTTGATTCTTGAGATGCAAAGGATGTTATTTCTTACTTCTTATACGTTATACTGAAGCAGAAAAGCAGAATATCGATGTCGAATACTAAATGCTATACAAGTAGATAACCGTATACATAGTGCCCGATGAAAAGTACAAATTCTAACTGGGTGCACAAAGATGAATAAAAGAATGGCACACCTTCCCTTTACTCTTCTCTCGTTATTCCTACGGTGCGGTGGTAAGATAATTTGGTTAAGAAGAAGCATCCCTTCTGGTTTATTTTCGGATGCATTTGGTTCCAGAGGTTGGATTATATTCGTGAAGTTACGTGCTCAACGCACGTTTAACTACCTGACTTTAAGACATCTGAACCCGGCTCGGGTTTTTAGCTATCTTATTCCCGTGCTGTTAGTTGATTGTTAGTACTACCATTGCATTGCATGTCTGTGCACTGTAGAACGTTATTTACCCGCACGGTAGGAAAAAATAAAATTTTAATACTTGCAGCTCGTTTCGGTAAGGTGTACTATATGCATTTACTATTTGCGATGAAGGTATGCTTTATTACGGCATGGTAGTGGTAAGCCACGCACAGTCAAGTAAAAAATTCATTTATTATCAGTCCCCGTCATTATCATATATTAATAGTATGTGGCTATAAAGCATGAAAGTGGCAAGCTGGTTGCAAACTTAGAGTGAGGTTGGCTAATGCAAACGAAGTCACGATGTACCGAAATAACAAATAATGTTGGTAGCTCAAAAGTTAGAAGAGAGAAAGAGCCGAGAGAGGTAAAATCTATGAAAATAATGATGATGATGATAATGACATTATCTACAGGAAGTGTTAAGAAACATCACACAGTAGTAGTAGTAGAAGTATGAGTAGCAGTTTATTGTTGTAGACTTAGAAATTGTTGCTTAACTTTTGAAGAGTTTTCTCTTTTTTATTAGCATTCAAGCCAGCCATAAATAAAAGGATGGTTATGGGCTGTATGATGAAGGTTTATGTAAAATACGTTAAAGTTATGTTTTGACGTATTTCATTCATTGGGATCTTATGCAGGGTTAGAAAATTGAATCTTCGCTGGATTCTTTGATCACTCTGATGTTTTTATGTGGTAGGCAATCTTAAAATTTGACAAACATTGACCGGTTTACCCTTTAAAATATAAATCTTCGAATGCTTAGAATAGCAGATGGATAGCAGATACCTTAATTTGTAGCTTTCGTTGAATGATAAATCTTGAATGCGCTGTACTATTAAGTCTCTATTATAGGTAACAAGTTAGAGGTTAGAAGTTCATTTTGTAGTGCGTAGTGCTTCTTTGAGGTTCCTCAATAGTTTATGATGAGTTGTAGTTGGTAAGCCCCTTGAAAAAATAATAAGACTCCTTTCATGTGGACAGATTGGCTTAAGTTGGAAGAGAAGGGAGTTTAATTGGAGTAAAAAAGAGATTGAATGTTGAATGTGCATGTGCCGTGTATGCACGTATTCATTCCATAAATTGAATAGGATTTAGCCGAGAAGCCTAGCAAGCCATCCACTATTCAGTACATGTAGAATCTCTCCACGTCTGTTGATTTGTCTCGTAGTGCAACCTGAAACGGTGGATGGATTAGAAAAATGTTATATGCATATAGAGGAGAGCGATTTGGCTTCGTTCGTTGGCTTGTAGATGAAGCAAATAATGCTTAATTGACAATTGATGAGAGCACACTAAGGGATGATTAATCTTTTTCCATGGATAGTTGTTAGTGGAATGGCATATACAGGCACGGTTGACGGTGTAACATTCAATTTAAACTCTAGTTTAGTTAGTAAGTTGAGCAGAAGTAAAGTAGCTATGCTACACTGATGAGTTGAGATGCCGAGAAACCGGATGCCTCAATCAGTGTGATGTATAGAGAAAAGAGGGATGTGGATGTGGGGGCGATTATGCTAAATTATCATTCTACGCTTTTAACTAACTAACTCGTATACTAAATAACTTCTAGTACGTTATATTATACTGTGTCGGTTAAACACGTATTTTAGTACTGTCCGCAAATAGCAAAGGTTTTGACGGCTGCCTATGGATAAGGTTATTATTACAATGTCTAAGTTACTTAATACTCCCTTACTGCTATGAAGGATGATAATGATAATGAATCTCTTCATTTTCGAGCGTCCGTTCCTACTTAATCAGGTGCTTGTGCTAAAGACTTCAAATGTCCATCCATGTGTCCTCCTATGCCTGCTCCCTCATTTCCTTTCTTTTACTCACCAATTGTTTTGGAAGCTTAGGGGGCAGTTTTGCGATGCATGTTTTATACTTACTTAACTGTACTCTGTACTTTTGTACTGCACAACACATGTAGGTAGGTCGGAAAGATTACTTATTTTTATTTGTCATAGTCATTCTGAACGACGTTTTTGTTTCTTAAATGTGTCATACTGTCAAGGTTCCTCTGACTATTCATCATCATCATTATATTCATACCGTATATCCGTATCGAATAGCAGCCGGGGCTACTATAATGTTTTTTATCAGTTTTCTAAGGGTCAAACTTAACATACAGTTAAATAGGGGTAATGGGGTTATTAATAGTAATTAAGAGGGGAGGAGACCACTATTCAATCCAAGTTGGCTGAAACTCCCTATCTTCATATCCATATTACTGTTCAAAACCTAGGTTTAATCTTTCCGTTTATCTGCAGCCACGATTGAGGAGTGAGTCATTGATTATTAAGAAATGAGAAAAATTGCTATCAAGGTACTTATTATTATCGATGTTCTAATTCTAGCACATAGTTGTATTGTGGGCGTTTGTCTGTAGAAGTAGGTACAATCAATGCACTTACGTTTTCTCAGCAGTGCACTGAAAAGCAAGGAGGTGCAATAAGATTTGTAGGGGAGTAAAATGATGAGATGTCTATTGCTTTTGGATGAGACTCAAGGTTAAGAATCCTAAATTCCTGTGAAAAGGTATCATTAAAATAAAAATAATACAAGTTTATAGTTAGTAGCTGAAGTAGCAAGTTAGCTTTAGAAGGTTGACTTTATTGATGCGATGAAACTGTAAGAATTCTATTGGTTGGAGATTCACTTAGTACTGGTAAAATGTTTCTAGTCATTGGTTCCATGTATACCTTTTGTCCTGCATTTATTGGAGCACTATCTTGTTTCTTGCTTCTTTTAAAGGGTTTGGATTCGGCTCTCAGCCCAGTATTATAAACGTCGTAATGTAATGTAATGATAGGACTACGTTGTTGGTTGGGGAAAACATGTTTCTTTTTCAAAAGAAGATAAGATAGTTTATGGCACAGCAACTTTTAGTGGATGATGAATGGAAGGTATTTTTTATATTGAGAGAGACGCTAAAAGAGAGAAGCCTAAAGCTGAAGCTAAGAATGGCTGAAAAAGATCAAGAATACCTAAAAGATAGTAACTTACATAACTTGTATCATCCACCTACAGTCTAAGAGTTCGGTCAGAGGGTTGGATGTCCATAAAATCTGTTATTGCCTTTATTTTCAACTTTGTGAAAGGTGGAATAGGTGAACTATAAAAAGGTAACGACTGCTTCTTCTTCTCCGCTATTTCTATCGCTATCCTTGCTTATGGACTGCTTGTGAGTTTTACTCAAACTGAACAAACCAGCGTAGTAAGCGCTACAAATACCTCTTAAAGATTAGAAGAAGGACAGCAGAGGTTTGAGTTTGAACATAATATTGCACTGTGTCTGTAACAACGAGGAGCTTTGAAAGGTTTAGGTAAAGATGTTTTCAAAAGCCTCTTTCAAAGATAAATAACAAGCAAGTCGGGATAATTCATTGTCTGTGTTAGAGAATATCTGCTACTGTGTTTCTTTAGTACTAAAGATAGTAGGACTATCGTGGTATAGTTCATTTTGCCAGCACAACTTCATTGTAGAGTAAACCAGCCCAATTTTTTTGATGCCAAATCCGGCACAATTTTTTATCGTTTACAGGCAAGGTAATGGTGGCTGAGTGGCGCCAGGTAACTTGGCAAAGACTTGGATTTCTTACACTCACTCTAGTATAAGTTTTCAGGAGCTAGTTACTTAGCTGCATACATGTTAGCATTGGATACCTTGCGGAGGAAAGATTCATGCATAGGCCATAAGTTGAATCATGATCATGGCTGTGCCTTTAGTGAAAAAAAATAGGAAACTGCTCCGGCTGTTAAGCATTAGAAAAGAAATCCCAGGCTGAGACACATATGTGATGTGAAATGACTTGGTGTAGAAATTCTAAAGGTGGAAAGTGTTGCAGTTGAGCTAAATCTGTATCTATATCTTGAGGTATGTTCCAGGGGTTCAAAAATAATAGCAGGAGAGGAAGGAAATGGAGCACATTTTGAAGTAGTAGCTTGTGTTGCTTTTCGGTAGAAAAGGCCCCTTCTTCACCAGTGCTAGTTGGTACAAGTACTAAAAGCAATATTGTATAACGACATTTGGGTGGTTCGTTGTTGGCTGAGGTAAAAACTCAGGACAAGAGGTAAACGATATTTTTTGTCACAAGGTCCATGACGGTTGCTTTATGAAATATCGCATCAGGCCAGAGTATCGCAATTTGGGAGGCTGGTAAGTCAGCTAGGTTTGTTCTTACTACATACAACATACCTAGTATTTCACTGACCGAGGAAGTAATTCCAGCAGCAGGAAAGTCAAGTCATAGGTTACTTGGTCGTTGAATTCTCAGAATTCAGATAGCAAAGCAGTCCAATGGCTACTTTCAAGTCTCAGCTACGGTGTAGTCATACTGTTAAATCGCCTTTGTTATGGAGGGGGTACAGGACTGCTATTTCGGCCAGGGTACCCTATCTTACAACGTTAATATAAGCCCCTCCCACTGTACCTCCCCTTTCGATCCTTCAACGTTATAAATAATTTTGTAGAAGGGTTACCCGGCCGCCCGTGGCCTTAGGGGTTTAACAGTAAGGATGTAGTGAGACTTCTAGATAAGGTGGAAGGAAGGGAAAAGTGTGGTTGAGATTGGGTAAGGAAATATTCATTTTGTCCAGAGAGGTGATCATTGGAATAAAGTAAGCATGTATGCATAAGGTACAGAATGACTTTAGTTGGATCATATTCGCTCGTTGTTTGGTTCGTTCGTTCCTGGTCCGTGAGATCTCTTGAATACTTGGATGGCTGAGTGGTTTCACTTCAGTTGAGAATTCAGATACTCCAGGTTTTTGCCTGGATGACTGGACCTGCAATTTGAGGCAATGTCCTGTTCTGCCGAGCGTCAATTCTCTCATCTTGCCAATGAACGATACACGAACGACGAACCCATAGACACCGGACGGACCTGTAAAATAAATCTACTGCTGCTACTACTTCTCTTGTAGAAGAGTGAGATTGGAAATGAGAGAGTGGAAAGAAGAGTATAGTATAAAGGTTGACAGGAGAATAGTAAGGGATGAGTGTCCACTAACGATAACGACAGTGTGACACCCCATATGATGTCAACTTCCCCTTCCTACGACATCCTCTGCGTTTTTACTTGGATGACATGACGACCATGATAGTACAAATGGAAGGTGTTGTAAAGTCCGGGCAATTCTGCTGACTTTGCTGATGCTAATAGCTGATGTTACTTTATGTATATGTGAGGATGGATATTTACAAATGATCGCTTCGAAATATTTATTCTCGTTTTACTACATAGTCTACGATCAGTACATTTATTTACGTATAATTCTGTCTGTGTGAGGGGTAGTCGTATTTAGTTTTGTTGTTAGGTGGCTGAGTTGAATGAACGAATGCATAATGGTTGGTAATACATAGTAATGTAATAAGAATTAGTTTTGGTTGGAATACAACTAACTATAGTAATATCAAAACCCGGGTCACAATTGAATCTTATTTAGTATCTGGTTGAATGAAAGAAAGAAGCAGATGTGAAAAGACTACACCTTTAAAATTGAACTAAATGGGTAGCAGAGTGTCATTTGGCTCCTGTCTGTGTGTTTGAGTCCAAGAGGAAGGTGAATGTATAGGATGTAACTATCAAATGTTTCATGAGATTATCAACATTTTGTATTAAAATTAAAATTAATGTTAATTCTATAAACTCGATTTGGTCAAATGATTAATTAAAGTTAGATGCCTACTGAAAATTCTATTCAATGACATTAAAAAAACCTATCGAAGTGCAAAGATTATAAAGTACATAACACAACAAGCGAATAAGCAAGGAGTCACAGGTGTGACAAAGCTATTTGTTTCCATTGAGTTTGCTCGATAAGTTTCCAGTTCATCCAATTAATAGAAGAGAAAGCCTATAAAGTTTCTCGTCCTGACTAATTCTCTCGGATTTTTACTTTCATTCCCTACCTCTTACACATAGAATACATACATATACTACATCACCATTATCCTACTGTCACAGCAAAGCTGCTCGTTGCTGCAAAGTAACTGTTGGCTAGTGTACTGATGCTGCAACTGCTTGATCCGGAAAGAGAGCCAAGAAATAATAATGAAAAAGTCAGGAACAAGGGAGGACTAAGACTAGGAGCGGAAATTCGTCACGAGATTTAGCAGGGTCTTTGGCAATAGATTCGTCGTGGCCGTTGTGTTTCGTTTAGAGAACACAAAAGAAGCTTGAAAATGTACAAGAACAAGGTGGGTTGTGTTATAAAGGTAGTCTAGTTTTAAGCAGCATAATAATATACTCACTTCACTATACTAGCAGCTTTACACAAGGCCTAGGTATTTTGTTGTAGTCATCAAGTCATCATCATCATTGAAGTGGGCATTTCTAGGCAAAGCATGGCCAGACCATGCTACCATTCCTTTTCAGCAAGTTTAGCCATAATACAGAGAATGAATGCTTACCTGGTCTTGCTGACTGGTTGGTGGGGGGTAGGGAGAAAGTGCAATAGGGTCTCTCAATGGAACAACGCTCTTCTTGCTTTCTTCTTATTTATCGATCGACTTTATAATTGGGGAAACGCAGGTAGGTTGTAGGTAGAATCAAAAGACGAATAGGAAGGAGGTACAATAATGCATGCAAATGAAGGAGTTTGAGAAAAGTAAGCTCTTGATAGTTTTGTTAGTAACGTTTATCAAATATGGAGGTTCAGTCTCTTACGATGTTGACAAGGCTGTTACGCTTCAGCTATGCTGTCCTCCGGTATAATTGTTCGAGGAATTGATATCCCTCGTCAAAGTTAGCAAGCAGGTAAGCTTAAAATGAGAATTTCTGTAAGTTAAAAAGTGTGAAGAAGTAGCTTATAAAAAGAGCAAGGACCGAAAGTGTTAAAACCTCTGCCCTACCCTGACCATTAATATCCTTTTCATCCGAGACGACGGAAAACATGCATAAATAAAACTAAATGACTTTTATCTTCTCCAACCAGCAGTAGGACTTAGGTACTAACACGCTCAAAGTTCACCTGGTGGATAGACTTATCCAATTCAATCTAATGTTAACCTACCTCATCCAGCTAATCTTTAGCTCAGTGCATGTAGAGAAGAGTGTATATCATCATCATGCCAAATTTAAATCCTAACCTCCCTAAAGTATCGATTACACCTTATCCAACGTAACCAGGCCTGCCGGTGTCCCCCTTGCTTAAAACTAGCTCCGGTCTCAATGCCACTAGCTGATGACGATGACTTGGGTCATTCATTCACCAAATCCAATAAAACCTTCGACGTTTCTGTCTAGAAATAATCTCAAGCTGAAGCTGAATAGAAAATATACCTGAACCTGAACAGCCAAGTCTATCCCCATATATCGTCTAGCTCCGAGCCATCAGGATCTCTAACAAGCATACATTTTTTCCTCACATTCATTCAGACGGGAAGGCAAGACACATATTATTAAAGTTGCACGAGACTAGAAGGGTAACTCTCATAGTAAAGAAAAGGTATTATTACCAAAGAAGACGAAGTACTTCATTTTGACTGCCTCCTCACTACCTTTCCCTTTTGTCTGAGCTGTCTAACCAAAGGGCAAAGTGAGCTGAAAGTGAAAGCACGTCGGTAGGTGATGGAAATCCTAGGTAGTTGGTAGGTAAACTTCCACCAGCTAAATAGGTCCACAGATGTAAGAACGTTCAGAAAATAAAGAGTGTGTATATAAGGTAGAAAGAAGGTATTGAATCTGTCTGAATGTCTTTCTACCTTTAGATAAAAACGGGAAACATTCTACAACCGAACCGTAAAGCTAACTATACACTTACCTCCCGTATCAATCACTGTTTCCGTCTTGACTTTTCTTTTAATTTTTCATCTTTTTTCATTCAGACCTTCGTCTTCTGGTAGCTTTTAGAGTAGAAGCACTTTGACATTAAATAGTATGCTTTTTGTAGTCGTGGAGAGTGGGTACGTAGAAGTATTGCATGTAGGACTACTTGTGTCATGAAACGTTGTTGTTTTGATGGATAAAAGGCCAGTTAAAAAGTTATTGGGAGCAAAGACGCAAGCAAAAGAGGCTTGGGAAGAGTTAAATTGAGTTAACGTTTTTTTAGGATTGAGCGAGTGGTTCAATCATTGTCCTTTTTATTTTGTAAAGGTGTTATGTTAGATGACTCAAGTTTCGGTTGGAAAATGTTTGCTTGGGATTTCTTTCTAATACAGTTTATTTGAGGCTAAGTTGCAGAATTTATTTACAAACATCTGTGTGGGGATGCTTTTAATGATATGACTAGACACCTACTTTTGTATTATAAAACGTGTCACTGAAGTACGTTTAAGGTTGTAAATGCTAATAGACCAAAAGTTACTTTAGATGGTTAAACAAATAACTGAAACTATGATGATAGTAAGTTATCTAAAGTGTTATCGTAGGTATATCACCAATACAGTGATTGTAAGTTTAACGAAAGAATTAGCATGAAAAATGTAAAAGATAAAATTCATGTATTCAACCACGAGGACAATAAGAGTTTAATTGACGATCACGATCTGTCATTTGCATAATACAGTTAACAGGATTTAATAGAATGCACAGGGTCACCACACGTGTGAAAAGTCATGAATTGTAAGGGAGATTAGCCACGGTTGAGAGGAGTAGATGAGGCAGGTTAGACGGAGGTAAGTTTTTGAATAAGTACCTATTTTATATACGTGAGATATATTACCATCCTCATTGAATCGCGGCAGGTAGTCTGCTACCACCGTGCTTTACGTTAAAAACAGGCCAGGGATGGAAGGAGTTGTCGTTAGGGAATGGTAAAAAGATAAAAAACGAAAGTTGAGACCATCAGCCATGATTCACGAGATTTGCACAAAGAGCCAATTGAAGTAGAAAAGGGGGACGAGGGATGATGATAAAGAGGGAACCCCTGGCCTAGTCATTCCGAACAAAAATCCGTTCTGCTGCTCTTGTACAATGGCACACATACACGAGGCAAACTTTACAGCAAGTTCTCTAATAACTCTACTAAATCTGTTACACCGAGTCTAGTTCTATAATAGACAAGCCATCAACAGATAGATTGTAAATGCTTCAGTTAACGAATGAATCACCTTCTATCAATAAGAATTGAATTGGTGGCCCTTGGGTGAAAAAGTGTATGAATTGCTTTTAACAAGGATAATGAACGTTTTGATTGCTAACATTAATTCCCCTAATTACAATTCAAATGGAAGGATACATAAAATGAAATCTCCTTTCGAGAGATTAATGACTGTCCAATCCTCATTTGATTGGATGAAAAGAATCTACTTGAATCTATCCTTACTACTTAGAATTAAAAACTGGGCTTGCAGATATTGGCTTTGCTGCTTGTGACGTATAACTAACATCCTTGTATTGCAACATTGTGTGCTTAGTTGAGAAATGGATGGTAAAAAAGACTGTCAAACTATCAAGTTTGGGCCCATCTCCTTTCCACGTATGTCACCTTGAGTTCCACAAAGGTGAATGAATTCTCCTGCTGTGACCAAAGACTATTTTAAATAACTCCACTCTAATTTAGTTTATATTAACTAGAACTAAGATGGGAGTTCTTTGCTATGATATTAATACTACGATTTACTTGAGCTGACTATACTTGGAACTGCTTTAGTTTACTAGCAATTGCTTACTCCAAGGAAAGTTATTTGCTATGCATGCATATGCTTGGGAAAGATTAGAGAATTTTTATATCTTGGTCCATATAGCACAGCATTATTTACGACTTGGCCCGGCTCACCTTAGAAATAAAATATCGGATGATATCAAGTAACATAGTATTATCCAGAATGAAGCATAGGTAGGTAGTAAGTTGCAGATAAGTATAAACATAATGCAGCCTTACTACCTACCTATCTTTATACAGTTTTAAGTTAGGTTTCTAAGCCGAGTGAATTGATAATGTTCATAAAACTGTAACCATTGCGGAAAGAATCATGTCCATTCCCAGTGTGAGTATACATATGATAAGAATTAAATCCCACATGTGAAGAAGAAAAAGGTAAGCGTTAAACAGGAGGAAGGGGTCTTAAGAGAATTAATTAGACCTAATTGATACCATTCATCTTCGTTATGCAAAAATATCTCCTCACCTTGACTGCAAATTGGCTGCTTTGGGTGGGGAAGTCAGAAGAGATTTGGAAGGAGATGAAGTAAATTGAAATCTGAGAAGACGACATGAGGACTGACTCTCGGAGGGTGGATGTTTGAGACTTGACTTGAGGTTCATTTTCTAACGTTCTCAATGCCTCCTTGTCTCATCTAACCTTTTCCAGTGGCAATCAGGGCATTTCTCTAGTGAATATCTTTACGGACTGGCAGGCAAGGTAGTTCTAACGAGCTATGTATCCTCTCAGTGGTATACGATTAGATAAAGTGTACATCTCACAGTATTTTAGGCGAACCTACCTTTTCCTTGGAGATAATAATATGCTAAGCAGCCGGGTAAATCTTTTTCGGTACACTGCCAGAATTGTTGCATTAAAACTCGGGTTAATGTCTTGCAAAAGATTGTAAATTCAGGATTAAACTCTAGGTGAGTAATAACAGGTTCGAGTTTGACTCGCTTACTTCCTACCAATGGGAATAGTTTAGAGATAGAGCTAGAAAGATTGTTTTATTTCAAGTCAAAGCGGAATAGAACTTTTCTTAAGATAGTTAATAGTATTATTACAACGGAAAGTAGAAGTATGCTCAGTCTATACTCTATATACTTTACATTGTTTATAGACCAAGTTTGTGATGTAAATGATAGTTGAGCTCTTTCTGGTTCCTTTCCAATGTTTTGGTGACAAAACTTTTTCGCCAACGAACCAACTTTTCAAGGTGTTGATTTAGAATTCAGGTATGCGAGTAAGAGTTTTTTCGTTGGAATCTATTTCTGTCCTTATTTTGTGTAAGTAATCTTTGCTACTTTCCCAGGTTAAAGTGAGTTTATAATATTACTACTGCTCGCTCGTAGACCAGACTAGGCAGATGCTTGATTACCTATTTATTTCTGCGACGAGACCAACTACTATACGTACTTTTATGTATATTTATGTGGCCTGTATACGGAGTAAGTATCGTAGATGCATATATTCAGGGCATAATGTACACGAACTAAGTCCTCGTGTCTATCTATTAAATTGAGCTAAACAGTCTATTTCATTGTAGAGTCGTGTTTGCAAAAAGCAAGTTCATCTGCTGGGTTGGTTCTAGTTCTTACCGTATTTTATTTTACTTCTTGATTCTTTGGGTCTCCATCCGTTTACCAAAGACTCACTGAATCATAAAAAAGGAAACTTTTTCAGACCGGAAAAGGCACACGGGCAGGCGGGACTTCGGATGTCATTCTGTCGGTGTAAAATTGTTCCAGATACGACACAGGACCTAAATCCTTGCTAGGATAAGGACAGGGCAGATTTTTTTAGTGCGTCAAGCGTCAACCTTGTAACAGAGAAATGAAGTCCTGAAATGTAGCAGGCTAGCAGTATTATTCTTGGGTATCGTTATGGATGAAATATATTTGTTTACTTATTCCACTTTATGAGGATGAATTGCTAGGTATGTCGTAAGGATGGATGGGCTAATATGTTTACGACCGGATTTGCAATGTGAGCCAAAATCTTGCTTAGGTTTAAAAATTAATGGGTATGTGAGATGGTAAGGTTTCTGGTGATGGGGTATTTTTTCTGGGTAGTTTTAATCCTGGGAAGTGTGTATAGCTACTGGGTTGATGGTTTAAGTAATTACTTTCCTCATTAAAACACCTTCTGGCTCATGTGTGGTTTTAGTGATAAAGAGTTATAAAATTGCAGTGAAGTGATGTCTGTGTATACATTGAACGGGAGTAGATTTAGTTTATGTGTACTTTTTAGTTGAAATCATTATTGCTAGTATGGAGTCTGATATTTTGTTTGGAGAAATCATATGACATAGAAAATGCTTTCCAAAGGGATTATTGGTATCTTTGATTAGTTTTTTTAGTAAAGATTTTATGGCAAGATTTACTCGGAACAGAACTCATAATCTGTTGTGAAAGGGTTGGTAATATCTTCTTGAAAAGTTCCAATGATTTATTCATTGGTCCATCCAGCAACAAAGAGGCTAACCTTTACCGTTATAATGCCTTGACCTGACAAAAGCCCCAGCGTTAAGCGACCAGGTGAAAGGATGAAGTGAAATTCTATCTACCTGAGGGCAAGATTAATTCATTGCATTCTACGTAACAACTCTGGTTAAAGTAGGGTTTTGTAACCACCAGAAAATCTGAAGAGGCTCTTTTCTCTGTTTATTTTTATTCGCTTATCTGATCTAATGGAGAGATTGGGTTGGTTGGGATGATGAAACCTGCATCTGCATAAGGTACCGTTGAGTAGTTAAAACTATGAACAGTATTTCATATCCTTAAGTGCGTGTTCATAATTCAGTGAATCACGATTGGGAGGTTGTATGTGGATGCTAGAATAATTTATTGTTATTACCCCAATAGTAGCAGTAGTAGCAAGCACTGCTGACGAGTTAGTTATGTGATGATACGTCTCAATTGAAATATTCCAGGTAGGTAAGTAACATGAGCCTATTTATCCAACATTTCGGAAGAGAAAGATAATAAAGATGATAATTCACAGTTCAGTATCTGCTGCTGCTGATGCTGCGGGTTAAAATGGTGCATTTATGGACCTCATGTGAACTCACAGAGATCAGTGGACCGTATCAGACTTGGCAAGTGCATTGCACAAGCGTACGTAGGGAGATTAATTGACAGAGAAATAGTGTTTTCCTACCGAGTGAAAAGACTGTTATTCAGATTGTCCAGTCTAGTGGAAGCTGGGAACAATGAGTAGGCATCGAATGGTTTAAGGGGACTCGGACTGTAAAACCTTCAATTCTACAATTCACTATATATAAATATAATGCACAGCTTTCCCATCCCGTAGCTTATCATAATAACCTTGATTGGATTGGAATTAGGTGGGTAAACTATAATAGGGAAAATTAATAAGAGGTATGGAAATGGGTGGATGTGCAGTCAGTTGAAAAGTTAGAGATGTATTGTTGTTGTGTTTATTTTAGAGGTAAGTCAGAAAACACATAGACAGCTTCTGTGATAGATTTGAAATATTGCATAAAAAAGGTTTAACCCTGTGAGTTTTGAATTTACAAACAATACTAACTGTGCAATACAAACCCTACTCAAATGGACGTAATGAATTCCTCATTAGAACCTAAAAACTGCATTTCTTTGTTTAATGGATTTGTTTCAGCTCCGCTATGCTGACATGTGTTCCATGATGTGTTGCATACAGCTAACTATAATAGATTTCCCCCATTATGAATCCTCTCTTGTTATTAAGCTTAAATATCTTGTAACAGCATAAGCAGCTATGGACAGATAAATATTAATATTTTATAAATGCAGAGATTTAAAAAGCATCTAATCAGTTTCGTACATCGACTGAAATTGTACCATAACATATAACCTTCCAATTTGAGTCTATAATATATATGGATGTAAAAACTCTCCTGAGAGAGGTGAACCTTTGGCGAGTGATACAAAATAAGGAGGAGTTGATAGCCCCTACCTTGGGGAAACAGGGGGAGATTGTAAAGCAAAGAGGGACTAGGTCCATGAGGATGATGATGATTCGGTTCGGAGTTTAGATTGTTGATCAAAAGAGAGATTTGCTAGAAGCATGAATGCACGGTGTGTATTCTCTCTCTGCTTGAGTTAGATTAGAGAAAAATCTAGGTATATATTATTTGATGGTCCTCTCTGATAGCACAATGGGTATCTAAAGTGTACCTTTGAAAGGTACTTTGCCAGCGGCAGAAACGGTCCAATATTATTACTTCTTTGGTTGGTTTCCTTTTATCATTGAAATCGTCACGTGCATCAAGTCCGCAATTTACCTTTCGGTGGATTGGGGACTATTTTTCAGATCTGATGACAAAATCGAACCTAACTAAGTCATCCTATTAGGATTTATATATTATATAGATAAACTTTCGATTGTATATATTATCCAAGGACCGTTGTTGTTGAAAGGGCTGGGAGCGACTATGAATTTTTGTCGTGGATGGAAAAAATTGGCTCGTTCAAAATGCAACTGAGGGTCTGTGTACTCAATCAGTCTCGTGTCATGTAACATGTGCACTAAAGTAAATGTTTCCTGTCCAATAAAAGTGTGAGATTTCTTCTTTCCTTTCCAAACCTTATATATTGTTATAATATATGGTATTTCGTTGTAGGTTTTTTGTATAGTTGCTACCAGATAATAAATGAAATAACTAGTTTTTATTAAAAATACAATGCAAGCTTTGGGCTAAGTTGGAATATCTAGGTGAATACTCGACGTGTGTACCGTTCCTTCATGACAGACATGAATGAATACTACCAACGTACCTAATTTTTATAACAGTCAATGTTAACTTAGAGAACTTTCATTTGTGTGAAAGTTTGTTAACTTTGTAAAAATAAACTAGATTTCTGTACTTTAATTATATATTTTGAGAACCCTACCAATCGGGCTATTGTATACCTACTGCGAGTAAGCTGAGCGGGCACCTCATGCATCAGAAGTTGTCAGGTTTAACTTAACTTGATTGAGCAGGAGCAGGAGTGAATCAAGATGGAGGGGTTAAGATTTCAATCATGATCATGACGGACATTATTAAGGAATTCCATCTTGTCCAGTAGATTTCTAAGCTGTAGTGCAAGCACTTTTAAAATGTTTTGTAAGTTGGACAGGGAAATAAAGATCATAAATGATCGGACTTAAGAAAAGGAAGTCTAAAATTAAAATCCCGTTAAAAATAATGATTCAGCTTTCATCCACAAGGAACATGATTGTC
Source organism: Hydroisotoma schaefferi (assembly GCA_034682405.1). Classification (NCBI taxonomy): domain Eukaryota; kingdom Metazoa; phylum Arthropoda; class Collembola; order Entomobryomorpha; family Isotomidae; genus Hydroisotoma; species Hydroisotoma schaefferi. Next base: position 37,324 of record JAQFZX010000887.1, read on the forward strand.
CGAAATCTAAATGGCATGTGGCAGTGATTGATCAGGAGATATAAAGCCTTTTCGTCGGAAGAAATTAATTTAAAAGAAATACATTATATACTTTAAGAGTTGCAAAGGGGTATGTAGTGTAGTGATATTCCAGTATGTATAGCACAATTTATTTTACCACTGACTCTGAGTGTAGCAGTAGTAGATTTCTGGGAATGGAGTGATTGAAATATATAAGATTTTTGGGAGGTATGTTAGTGGAAATAATTGCTGATCGTAATCCTAGATAAGAATAAATGGCGGAATACCTTGGTCTTGGTCGTAGTGAAACCGAAAGTAATTATAATGAGGAGCTAGAATAACTGCTAGGAGGAACAGAGGACGGGGAAAGGGAAAAATGTGAAAGTGAAGAAAGTTGGTAAGAGGCCGTAAAAAAGAAACGGGGCTGTTAGAGATCTCTTTACGTTACAAGATGATAACAATGTAATTATCCTGCTTGAATAGGATCGTATAAGTTCAGAGTTGAGAATGTTGCTTCGTATATTACATAACGTTTGCAAAGCAATACACATTCACATTACAGCCAAGGTAGTTTCATTGGCCGAAGGAATTACTTACGTGAACAAAGTAGTGATCATGATCCTTTCTATGTATAAGGGACTGCTATTAGAGGTAGTGGTAACGGTAAGTACAACATAGCTGGGAAGTTAAGTACTACCTTATGGTTGGGTCCGCATTTACGACGATTTCTACGTTAGAATTTTTATGATTCTTGTTGCCTTGTTGATTGCTGTGTGATATGAGGTTTTATTTGTCGTGGTCACAGTGCTAAGTCAGCCACACCGGGTACTTCAGATTGGGTTTAGTTTTTCCTATGAGTACGGGTTATTGAAGTAAAGCTACTACTAACTGTAGAAACGATCGTCTGTGGTAGAAGCTGTTTTAGAGGGTTTAGTGAGCTGAAGAAGATGAAACAGGCCCGGTGGCAACTCGTATTAAGAGAAATTGATGGGATTTCTTCTTGATATATCATCTTTTTATGGACCATCCGTCCTTGTTCCTACACCTGTGATAAAGGAATGGAACCAGCCAGATCGGATGCTACTTTTTACTGAAAAATACAACCTTTTTACCATTCCCTTTTTTACTTATTACTTGTCAGTACGTCAAAAGCCATAAACGGGACAGTTTCCTATTGAAAGATAACGATGGCTTGGTTACTTTCTATGTTTTAAAAATCCCAACCTTCTGTAAATATAGTAGAAGAATAGAAAGGAGCAGGTCTGGAAATAATAATCCGGGTTAGCTCTAAATGATTCTTTGTATGTACTACTGCGGTTGTGGTAGGTGGATCTTAATATATGTGAAGGAAAGTGGATTTTTTAATACTGATGCACACATATTCCACTACTTACTTACTAGCTTAGCTACTTTTCCGTCTTAGAATATGAAAACTCATTTTTACGATCGCTCAAGAGTTTTGGCAGACAAAATGAAGCTAGCGGTGGTCAAACCATCAAAAACCTTTACTAAAGTCCTCCGGTACTTTCTATATCACGTCTGTCATCGAAATATCGAAAACCGGTCAGAATAGTCCGAGTCTAGTCTAGTCACATTCATTGACAAGAGAGAAAGACAATTCGATTCGATCTCTTTCTCTGCCTTCCACTTTTCCTGCCTGCCTGTCCGCCTTCCTGAAACCTTATTTTAAATTGGAGAATTCATATGCGTACGTCACATATCATAGGACTAGATAGAGGGAGCATGAATGGCTTTACAACCTCGTTGGACGTGTATGCAACGACGGATATACCAATCTAGCAATAAAGAATCCGATCGCTGCGGTGTGCAGCAGATGGTTAGGTTGGTCTTGGTCACTTTCGGATCAAATTTTCATATTCACCGTCATTTGGTCCGTCTTTCAAATACAAATCTTTTAGTCCGAGTTATTTCTTTGTGGGAAGTCATCATAACGAAGATCTCTTTGCTGCTGGGTGATTTGGTCACTCGGCCGGTATTAGGATTATAACTCAAGGAACTCTGCTCATAAAGAACTAGAGACCAGACCGTCTGTCACTACTAGGTAATTTCCGTCCTCGTCTCCTTGTTTTATCTAAAGTTCGCTTATACATTCAGACAGGACCGGAGGACCAAGACCACAAATCGACTTGGCATCTCAAATCTGCAAGAATCCAATCTACCTCGTTTTCCCATATTTCATTTCTTTCTAGGATTGGTCATCTACGGAACAAATCTACGAATTTTTTTTCATACAGACTGATATACTATACTTCTGTTTTTGGATAACTTTCCATCATTTGTAACTCACCGTCGTTCTCAATCTCATCAGAGAGATCCCATTTGTCTGAGACAGAAAAGAGGAATCATTCAGCATGTAATTTTCTAATGTTCTTGATAAATGTACAATCTTTTCTTTCTAGCTATTGTACGTTAATGTCAAGCCAGTTTTGCAATACTTTACAAACCTTCCTTGGCTTGGCTGGTGGTTTTTAGCTTTCGGAGGCCGATTTAGTCGTATATGTTACGTTACTTATGTCATATATGGTTATAAGCAGGACTGACCACAGTAGACATTTGTAGTACACCAGTACTACAAATATCTACGTAGGTAAAAACATGCTTTCAAATCCTGAGTCGTTAAAGAAAATTTATGTATCATACATAAATCCCGTTTTATATGCGATTTTCTCTGAAGTAATTTGTGAAAAAGCTGAAATTATCATACGATCAGTTCCCCAAGTTTTAGGTTCAGAGACCCCCAATTACACGCTACCAGTACTGTTAGTAAAGTAATGAATCTTGTTACTTCTTTGGAATACAAGAATGATGACAAATCTCCGCAGAGTCACCTGACCGTCTTTATGTGGATGAGGTAAGTTAATAATGTAACTGCGTAACCAACCATTAGCTATTCCTGTCTGCAGAATTCAGTTCAAGTCATATCATAGGGTATACTAGTGTAATTTAAGTTCTGGGTTTATTGATGATTTAGTAAGATAATATAATGGAGGATGACAGACTGTTTGCCCTTTGTTGAACTAAACTCATGGCTGGCGGAACTGTCTCAAAAGCTTTGTGACATAGGATCCTCTTCAAATATTTGGGAAAAGATTTAGAGCGATGACCATAGTCTTCAAACTAAAAGCACACATTTGTCTCTTCCCTTTTGGCTACCTACCTCCACTACCTCTCCTCTGTTTCTCTACTCTGCAATGCCAATAAAATCCTAAAGCTTAGCAACTTCATTCCATGATCATTCATTTCCATCTAGGTAACATTACTCTTTCGTATGAAAGCATTTCTGGGTGCTTTTACCTTTGATATAAATCTTGTTCCATTCATTTCACAGGAGGAAACAGGTCAACTTCTATTCAAATCAATCGGTAATGATCCCCAGCTCAAATCGTACTATTCAGGGAATAGTTCTTTTCCTTAAAGGTTAGAAGTAGTAGCAAAATTGAACCCCTACATATGCAAGGGTTCAAGATGATAGTCTTTGAAAGTACGCCAGACCTAAGTAAGAACGAATCACAACTAGGTTCATTCCTGATCCCCCCAGCAAAACTTTACCGGAGTGAGCAAATTTATAGCTTTTTCTATCCAAGATTTGTTTAACAAGTTAGGTAATTAGCGACTGCTATGGCTAATCCTGTTAGCTGTTTTGTGCTGCTTAGCTGTGTAACTTTTTATGGGAATCAGAGACAAGCCAGCCAAAGAAGGGAAGGAGTTAACCGTTAAAACCAGGCTAGACCAGGACAGGATACCTGGAAGTTTTGGCACTGTGTAGTTATTATAGCCAACCAGCTCTCCAGAATGAGTTTTGCTCCGTGGGATTATTACTTTGGATCTTGCAGAAAACATAACAGAAGTAGTAGAAGTAGCAGCAGTAATGCCAATGGCTAAACCAGAGTACCATAGTTGCTACTAAAACTTAAAATTACCATCTAACTTCGTTATGCTCACCGTTTCATTTTTCCTTCTTCTAGGGAAATATTTCTTGTGACTGCCAGGGAAAATATTAGAAACACTGACTGGGCCACCTGCAAAAATACTTTGTAGGAGAAAAAATACAGCTGTGACATTATGACTGAGTGAGGTGCTGTCGAATGAAGGAAGCACGTCTACATCTTCCTTGCTGATGTTGCGAGTTGAATATGAATTTTTTTCACCTATGGTTCTTGTATTACTACTATTTGTATTAAAAAAATTGTTTCTTTTCGGTCTGAATATTTTTTGGCATGAATGATGATGATGGTGTGATTTAGATACCTTATGTTTGAAGTATTGATAAAAGCCTGTACATGGTGATGAAATGCTTGGGAACGCCTTTTGTCTACCGCAGCTTTTTGTGTAACTTGAATCCAGTATAGAGCGTTTGCTTGTGCCTAACTCGAACAAATCCGAATTACTCATCCTGGCTAACTTTTAATCAAGAGTTGTGGGGAGGGGGGTCAATCCGGGTGTCCAAATCTGACCTTAGGTCTGTGAAGGAGCCGCGATTTCCCTCTTTCC
>JAQFZX010000888.1:0-41789 GCA_034682405.1 Hydroisotoma schaefferi
CGCTAAGCTCCCCAGTGCAACTTTTTTTCCCCATGTTAAAGGTTGTCCAGTCACATCCTGAATGCATCCACTGTGCACTTCCAATTTCCTTCTAACTTAATACTCAGTAGCATTTGTATTTGTAATAATACTGACAACAGTTTCAACTATTCTTGTGGGTCTTGCTTGTAAAATCATAACTACTTATTACTAAAATCACAGTCAATCGAATTACCAGTTGCTCCTGACTTCTGGCTTAAAAAAACAGGAATCATATAACAGCAGAATATTAAAACTAACTACCGCAACTTATTGATTTCTGTATTTCACCTCGAAGTTTTTCTTCCAATTAAAAACTAGTTGTACTATGTAGGCAGGCTATTTCACAACCGTGGCTTAACTGAACAACCCCACAAATAAATGCAACTTTGTCATTTTTATAAAGGCATCCAGCAAGTTTCCCAGTTTCCTGTCAACTTTTTCCCTTTAAAGTAATTTAAATTAACTAAGCTATGCCCCAATACTTACAGAAACCCTGATTGATTCCCACCCGTCAGGTTCTAAAGTATGTGTAGTCAAGAGGTTAAGTTGCCTTTGATGCCTCAACCAAAACTCTCTTGTCAATCGGTTTCAAAACCACCTTGTTAAAAGGTCTAGCTAGTTGGTTAATGGATGAGTGACGGGCTCTCAAGGCTTGCAGGCTAAGTTTTAATCTGTTTTGACACTCGGCCACTTTACCTTTCTTTAGATTCACTCACTTTTGACTTTCCTTTTGAAAGGTGAAAGTTTCTCAGTTTGGTAATCTGTTAGTTATTCTGTCATTTAGGGCGGCCCCGCAGCGACTGTAGGAATTGCAACAACCCACCTTACTTCTCTGACTGCTTTGATTTTGATAACTTATATTATTGGGTAACTTTTTGATCAAACCCTTCACCAGCCAATATTCCAAACTTTACTTGGATCAAAATACGAAGCCATGAACTGCCTAACACACATGCAACTAGGTTGAGACAATAAATTCTTAGAAAGTTTGGTAGGATAAGTTAGGCTTGGCGTGTAAGAGGCTGTGTAATGTCCAACAGATTTGATAGCTGTGGGTCGTACCTTAAGAGGTTGTTCGTGATTGCTTGAGCTTTTTCTCTACGTGCATTAAAAAATTAGGCTGCTTCCGCTTTAAGGGTTTTATTGACTTTATATTATGCTATAATATTTTAAGTTGTTAAGAAATAGAAATAGTAGGTAAAGTAAAGGTTAGAACGTACGAACGGTTTGTTTACTTTCAAAAGTACGGTCTTTTATAAGGACTTTATCATCTCGTATTTTATTTACTTATTTGCTACATACAACCTGATGGTCCCAAGGAGTGGATCCAGTCAGTTCAGGGTCAATACTTTCATAAAGCTTTGTGTAGGCTGGTTGAAGATAGCGACAGAAAGTGTCAACACTTTTCAAAAAAGTAATCGAGTATTTGCTACTTTTTGATTGGAATAAATAGTAAATTTAGGTTAAGTGTAGTCGTAGAAGTAGTCGTATGGTAGAAGTGGTATAGTAAATGGAATAGAATTAAATTACACACCGAATACATTTTACATTATGCAGTCTCTTATTCCTGAATCTGGATTGTGATGCCGATAATGTGATTTTGAAGACAAAATGAGATTGCTCTCGTGCCGTGTGTAAAATGAAAGTTTAGAGCAGACTTACCCAGGTAGTTTGCTTATATATTCCCTTGTTTCTGTCTGGTGTAGATGATACTTTTTGCATCAAGGGCCTAGTAGCATTCAATACGACGAGAAGAAAGGTAAATTGGACAGGTAGAGGTGGAAGATGTTATATTATTGGATGACCTTTCAATAATGACTTGGGGGGACCGACAGAGGACGTATGAAATTGAATAAAAGTGATGTATTTTGAATGGGAAATCTCTGTTGAAGTTTTGTCAAGGGGAGTCACAAGTGTAGAATTTGATTTCCAGGTAAAATGTCTGAAGTTTGAAGTTGGCTTTCTCCAGTTTGAAATATAAGGGGATGAGAAGGATTATCTGGGTGACGAGAAGGATGACAGTCTGTTCTCGTTCAGTTGTTCTGTATTTTAGGTTCTGTTCGTTGAGTATTGAGTTGGCTAAAAATGGTAGACACTTGATGTTCTTTAGGTATGTTTTATTAATCTTGTCAATCCGGTGCGAATTGTAGCAAGCAAAGGAGCTTATTCAAGGAGACTAAGTGAGAGGGGCTCAATGGATTGTTAGTTTGGTATGTCGGATTGATCCCGGTAATAGGATTGGAATAGAGTTTTGGTAATCAATCACTTTTGGAGGAATTAAAGGTCTTTTTGAAGAGGTTTTTGCAAATAAAAGTTTCTCAAAATTAGACAATAGTTTCTTTCATGTCTCAATTATTTCTCTCAAGAATTTGCGTTTCTTCGAAGGATTTTTTACAAGTTGTATTTTAATACTTGTACAACTTGGACTATTCTGCTTTAATTCACCTTACTGAATACCATCACTTTTTGTAATAAATTGTTCCAATAAAAAGTCTCACTTTCGTCTCAATAATACTAAGAAGTTATGAAACAACTGGCAACAGTTCCTGGTTATGTTATCCCAATCTCAACTCTTCGTCAACTCTGAATCAAATCCAGCAAATAGTAGAGTAGCAAACCTGTCTACTTTCTTTACTATTCTCTTCGTGTCTATAAGTAGAATCTAAAATACAATCTTTACTTTGCAGTCTGTTCGGTAGTCTCCAGTAAGTAAATACACGATGACTTTCTTCCCCTTCGAACAAATCGAACTGTAACCTACCAAGTAAAGTGTACTCAAGAGAGTAACTTGTATTGAAGTCGAACGTTGACTTTGGTTGTAGGAAGAAGAATAGAAAGACTGAGGAACGACCTGTCCGTCTCACAATCGCAGTAGCAGACGTGTCTCTGTTCAACAATGAGATGCTCTTAGCAAATCTCGGAACAATAATCAGTCACTTTTCTTCAAGATGATGGGAAGAAGAGCTTCCCTACCACAATAAGACGGAATACAATACACTAGACAACCAATAAAGAGACAGGCTCTAGAGTTTGTTTGCAAAAAAAAAAACTTTTCATAGACTTTTCTCAAGTTTTTTTTAAGCTTGCATGTTGGTTTATTTCATGACGAAATTTAGGCTTTTGTCTTGCTACGGAATTCTTCCCCTTGGTCTTACTTCAGAGTTAATTCGTTAGTTAAGTATTCTTGTAGTGAAGAGATGTTAAGGATGGATGTAAGAATTTATTTAAGAAGAGCTAGCTCTTGTCTGGAGTTGAGTCATGAAGCGAATGCAACTGAAGATCGAGAGTGTGCTTGGGTTATACAACTTGGATGGAGGATGGTTATCTCGTCCTCGTCATTTTTGAGTTTCATATTATAACTTGTAACGTTATGTTAGAAACTAGGAACTTGAGTCGAGTAGTGGATGTAGAATAGATGTAGAAGTTAGTTGGATTGTAAGGTAAGGATGAGGGTTGTATGAGCAGAACTTGAACGAGAGGTTGATGCGAATTGGGAACTGTAGATAGATACAGTTTGGGAGTCGTTTTTTGCGGTTGGAGATATTACGTTAGGTTTAAAACACGTAATACCATGAAATTGAGGAAGGGTTATACATTCTTGGGGTCATTCTTTGGTCCATCGGGAATGGAATAAATTGACCAATTTTAAGGAGAATTTTTGTGAATGTGGTGGAAAAACTTAAGGCTTCTAGCAGAATGTCATTGAGTTAGTTCAGCATGAACTTGGTGCCAATGTGACTATCGTTTTAGTAATTTGGAAGGTTTTTTTTTTAAACACGGGAAGTGTATCTGTTTATCACTCAGTTGTATCAATCGCAATCCAATAAGTGAATTGCGTTCGATGAGGGACAGTTTAGTGATTTAGAGCTTCCGTAAATTTTAAAGTCATTTGTTTAAAATGGAATAAGATATAAATTCGAGGAGTAAAGATAGATGTTATGCATGGAGGCCGGTAAGATGGATTATGAAGTAGAAATTGTGAAGACCGTAATTGTTTTAGATGCATAAGATTAAGATGGCCATGACCACTGTTTTAGTGTTCCATCCGCTAATTTGATTTTGAATCCAGAGCGAGCTATAAAACTCACATTTAATTGTACCACAAAGTGGAAAATCTTGTAAGCCAGTAAACAATTAGCGTGTGTACCGCACAGGACAGTAATTACTACTGAAATCACTTGAGAGTAAACAAGGACGAACCTCGCAAAACCACAGTAATCTAGGTTTCCTTTCGGATTGTTGGCATGTAATAATTAGATTTAGATAGGGTTGAATTTCAGTAGCCTATGGAGAGCTCTAAATTCACGTGAGAAGGCCAAATCTCTGAATAATGTGTGCCAAGGGATGGGTGACAAGTATTAGGAAACCAAGAAAGAATATGACATATCCCAGCTAAAAAATTTCTAAACATCGGACCGTTAGGATCTAATAGAAAAAAGTGTCGAGTAAATAAAATATGCATGAAAAAGTGGGTTATCTCTGGAAGAAAAGTAAGAAAAAATGGATAAGAGATGAAGATAATACGCCGCTTTTTTGAGGAATCGTTAATAAGGAAATAGTTAATGATTTTGGGTTGACTTCCTTAAATAGTTTGATCAATGGGTTTTTCAACGTCTATTATTGCTGGGAAAATAAAAACATTTTAAATGTAAATCTCATGTGGTGGAAGAACCAACCAAACCAAATATTCAAGATTAATTATAAATCTGCGATGCACATGCAGACTCCAAATAATTGAATTAGGAAAGTTACAATTATTAAACCGTTCAAGAATAAATTCTAACGAATGCAGAATCAGCCCTGCTTAAATTGTTACTTGCATGCATCGCGTTAGAGTTGGAGCAATCACCAATCGTATGAAAAAATATGGTATGATATACATGAAATTTGCGAACGCTCGTGGTATTTCTGTTAAAATTGATTAATTTATTTGTATGCACAAGTGTCTGTTCACATGATAATTTTGTTGTAAATTGCAAGGTGATATTTTTCCCAAATGAATCACCGGTTTGTAATAATTTGTTTTCTGTTACAAAGCCCCTGTTTCTAGAAATGTTTAGAGTAGAGTATCGTCCTTGTGGATTGTGACGTGATGACATAGATATATAAAAGATCTATTAAAAGAAACACTTTTTTAATGACAGGTGGGTAGAACTTTTAGTTCTGGAGTATTATTTATGAGTTTGGTCAGGGTAAACTAAAGTATCACGAGAATGCAGAAAACTTTGGACAAAATAAAGCCTAAGCAGACAGTCTAAAGGTTGGTGAGGAAATGGAAATAAATAACTGCAGAACTGAACAGAGAGCTTATAATATTTTTGCAAGGAAAGTACATTTGCTGACGGGAATATTATTTATTACATTAATGATGCCGACTTATTATTTGTGAGCTGTTCCTTCCCATAATAATCAACTTCTAGGTTTCTAATAACTTGACTAGTATCTATCCTGAAATAAAAGAGGCAAGAGAAGTAGCAAGCAGCTCAACACTCTTGTACTTTAATTGTTAATTACTACAATTTACATCGGCTGCTAACGCAAGGGACTTTTTGTTGAGCTTTTTATGCCAAAGAATCTCCTAGAACTGAGGGATGCAGTGCAATTTACGTGTAGGGTAATTTACGTAAATTGTACGACTGGATCAATCTGTAGCCAGCCACTTAGTTTTCATATCGTGTTGGAAAAGTATGCTCAGTTTGTTGAGATCAGATCAAGATTTTTCTGTATAATTTGCATGCAAAGTTACGCAAACTGAAACTGAATACCTGTGAGATAATACTTGGCCGAAAAGGCAGAAGTGGAATAACAATTCGTCACTGTAATTTAGGGGAACTGCAGACATGCAATGTAGTAATTAAAATTAAACCCATTAGTTTCTTTCAACTATGGAAAACAAGATTTTAAAAGCTGTAATCCAAGGACACGGTTCCGTCCATCCTCGGATTACGGCCAGCATTATTCCATTTTAATACTTTCCTATGTAATTGTGAGCCCTAAAATCTGCAGAATATATATCCCAGTTTAAAACACATAGCCCATTAAGCCCATATTAACACTACCCATGTTATTCTTACTTGCATTTTAATATTGACCCTGGTTATTCCTAGAGTTAAATACTAGTCCGGGATTTCGAGAAGCAGTAGGAATACAAAGTTCTGCCTCTTTCTTTCTGCTGGCTAAGTTGATCTCTATTATTTTATTTTAGAACAACTACAGCAGAAGTGGAAGAGACATTCCTTTTTGATCTGTCGGTTTAGAGTAAATTATCATTCATGGAGTAAAAGGCTTTGGCTAGCAATTCCCTATCCCTTTGCAATTTTCTTAGATCGAAAAAAACATTAAACTAGAAATGTAACTCCTTCTTGAATGAATTATTGCTTACTTTACCTTTTACTGCAGCAGCCTTGCTAGCAGGCAGTTCAGCTTGAAGTAACTCTCGGGCTTTAAAGGTTAGGTACAAAAGGACTGGTTGATAGTCTCAAGACATTATCTTAACTCGTGTCAAAAAACTTGGAGGACTCGAAGAGCTTTTATCTTATCCGTATTTTCGTTTTCTAGTCTCCAACAGCTTACGATAGTGTTAATGCGAATGGGATTTTACTATGTAGTTTTGCAATAGCTTTCCACTTCCAGTTGTTCACTCTGTAGAAATGTTTAGCAAAGATATTCATCCACCAGAATACATACTATCGGATGGTTGGTTTATCTCTGACTTTTTTTCAGATGAAAAAGTTAAATCGATTCAAGGGCCTAGAAAGGTTCAAGAAAGCTTACTATAGTTAGGCAAAAAAATAAGGTCCTGTTATTTATGTCTATCTCATAATCTATAATCACCCATTTATTTGCTTTCAATGGAATTTAAATCAGAAAAGTCAGGTTTAATTTCAAACTAAATAGTTAATTAAAACTCTTCAGATTATAGAACGAGAACCTCTGTTGCGTTGCCTAGAATTATTATAATTATTATGGTTAGCAGCGGTTTTTTATAGGAAGAACTTAAATTAAAACCTAAACTTAGACGTACGCTTATTTAACCCAAACAGTTTAAAACCCTGTGTGAGGAAGTTCCCTACTTTTTAACAATATGAACGGCAATTTCATCCAGTAGCCTAATATGCTAACTCTCCTCTACATAATCTTATCTTCGTAGACAGACTCTACTTACACTCTCTCAAGGATAGAACCTTTTTTAAGACTTGTTAAAAGCCTTGGAAGTATCTAGTAGAAGACAATTGACAAATCCGATAGTATAAATCCTATTCGACAGTAGTAAATTGTCAAATCCTCTCAGGCAGGAGTAAATCACCTGAAGAAAAATCTCAGTTTTTGTCATCCGATTTGCCTCTCTCTTCTCTACAATCCATCTTCAGTCTGTTCCAGTTTAAGCATATACTTCCACCCGTAATTGAAACTATATGGAACTTATGTCCTTGTAAAAAGTAAACCTTCAGCGTAAAAAAGGTTTCCTATAAGATCGTACTCATTTATTGTTTTGAAAATGTTACAAATTGCTTGAAGGTACGAACTTTATTCATACAATAAAAGCATTCCTAATTCTTCATAAACCAGTTTTGCATAAAATATTTCCTAAAGTTGAGCTTGGTTTATACAGGAGGGTGGGTGTGGAGTGGACTGATTAGACGGATATTTGTACCTCATAACTTGGGACAAAATCAATGTTGATTGTCTAATGATAATTTATTTACAGGCTTCAGCAAGACTGTTCGACTTCTGCGATGTATGTATGCATTTTCTTCGCCCTTGAGCAGCTTAACAAGTTGAGAAAAGTTATGCATAAAAATGGTTACCAAAGGGCCTGAAGAAATGGCAAATGAATAATGAATACTGCGACTTTGACTACGACTCCGACTATTATCACATGCCATAATCTCAATTCTGCAAAGTTTACTCTAGTGTCAGTGGGACTTGGCTGTAGTTGTCGTCGTTTAAACAATCCCAATAGATTTTTATGACCTCTTTCTGCTGAGTCAGAGACATTGTTATACCTTTTTGAAACTGCATTATTTATTGCAACCACTATCACTGTTACCTGCTGGGCTAGGTTGCATTTTTTATTACTGGCCTGTTTGCATAACTATTTAATGTATTGAAGCGTTGAGTCTCAAGTGTTTTATTTATACATTCTTCTACTACTACTACTACTACTACTTCTACTACTACTATTACTCCTGTTACTACTACTACTGCTACTACTACTATTACTACTACTACTGCTACTACTACTACTACTATTACTACTACTACTACTACTACTACTACTAATACTACTAATTGTAACTACTAATACTACTACCTCAACGATCCGCATTCATGAGAGATGGATAGGAATGCTGTCTTGAAGCAATGATCAACGAGAATCGATAATATGCTATTTAAAAAATGCAATTGGTATATTTTGATGAACCAATCATTATATTAGTTTGTTTGTTAAACTTTCTGTAGTTGTGCATTACAGATTACACCTTTTTTACATCATCGTTTGCTGTCATTGCATCACCACGAGTTATGTATGGCTTTTGACAAGGATTATAATTATTTTTATATTATACGATGTTGATTTATTGACCTTTTTCAGGCCACTTTGTCCCCATGAACGTACTACGGTTCTAGAAGTTAAGACGGAGTAAAATTATTTAATTATAACACTTCAGAACATTTAAGGTAAATGCTGCGTATTCTAGAGACTTGCTTTGCAGCATTATTAAGCTAAGAAGTTATAGTTGTGGATGTGGATAAGACTGTTTGTTCTCAAAAAACCCAAGAAAACCTTCAAAAACCCTCAAAAACCCTCCTTTTTAATACTCAAACTCCGAGCCCTGTCTGGTAGTATTTCAGGGATTCACGGTAGTTTCCCATTTGGCTTTCTGCAGTCTTGCATTTCATACGCTTTAATTTCCCTAAGGATATCCTATTTCACACCTCCACTAAGTATAATTTATATTCATATGACAAAGCACCTTCCTGACTTTTAGCTCTGCTTCTGTTTGAATACAACATATCTTGAGTGAGTCTGTACATATCAGAAAGTAAATGCAATATAAATAATGAATACGGCTGCATTACATTATAAGTGTTCGTATCTTCTAAAGAACACGAATAAATTGCCATTGCTAATTTACCACCTTAGGGAGATGTTTTTGCTAAATATAATAATAATATGTACGTTCTAAAAGGCCACGGTCTGGCGTAGCTAAACTGTAAGTTGGAAGGAGGATTACCGTATTTCCGGAAATTACTCCCCCGGAGGAGTTAATTTTCAGAGGAAAAATTGAAAAAATATTTAACATTGAAAGGATAGGGAAATTTTTTCCAGGGGGGAGTTATTCCGGGGGAGGGGAGTTATTTTCGGAAATACGGTACTTTATATTATACATAAAGAACCAAAGAAGGTAAGGTGCAAGAAGTCTTTCTCCAACAAAAATCACATTAAGCGACTCATCGTGGCATGTGAGTTCTACCGAAGAAGAAGGGAGTAATGATATGATATATTGAACCGTGCAGGAATAATGATATTTATTAGACAGGGATAGAAGTAGAACTTCTTAGCGAAATACTTGCTTCCTTGCAAAAAGGAGTAGTGTCTGCGTGGTAATATAATTTCATTGATACAAAAAACTGCAAAGCTGCCTGCAAAGTCAATGCCAAAGAGGCCCCGAGGACGTGAGATGGAAATGGATGGAGACAACGAACTGAGATTAAGAAAGTGACACAAAGTTAAGGTTGATCTCTCAACATAACATATGCATTAGTAGATATGCAGTAAAGTTAACAAGCTTTATTGGATTTCATCTCCCGTCTCTCCTCTTTTGAGCTTTGATAATGTAAAAAAAATATGATGAAAAGGCGTCTTATTATAAAACATCTAACACCATTAGTGAAGGATGGTATTATTAGGATTATATCATAATGACATCGCTCCGTTTCAGTTTTGTCAGTTTTACTTTAAGTAATGAGGTTTACAGAAATATGGGGGATGCAGCAGCTTTTTTATCAAACGTGAGCGAAGCACAAGCTCGTTAAGCTGATACCTTATCTGTAACCTTGTTATTTATGTTCGAATGGGAAATAAATCCAAAAATGGGATAAAGGACATTTTTTTTACTTTCTATCGCTTTTTCTGGTATAATAAAATAAATAATTATTTAAACATGCAAAAGCATTGACAACTAAAGGATCTTTGTGGACTCCAGATTTATCTTCCGTGACACATGGAACCGCAACAACGGTGACCTCCGCAGACGCAACAACCCCGACCTTTCAGTTTCTCATTGCTCAGATTGGCCAATTCCTCGTCACTTTGACCTGCTGAATCAACCGAACGGGCAGACTCGATGGTCAACTTTTCGTCAAAGTCTACTCCCTACACGGCAGACTCCCTGGAAGAACCGACCTCCCTCTTTGACCACTCCCTTTTGCTATCTTCATATGATGAATGTCTCTTTCTTGAAACCTTTACACCCAAATTAAAACATGATTTAATCCAAAAACGTATTTTTGGAAAGTTTACATGAAATTAATAAGGAATTACCACAAGGGATACTGTGCAGGCGAGTAAGAGGCAAAATAGAAAGGTCTTCATTTTGCAGAGTTTTATTTTAAAAGTAGGGATAAATCAAGAAATGGTGAAGATGATGAGTTGTTGATAAAGAAGTTGAGGAAAGACGACAAAACTTGGACGGATTTATACTGTCGTTAAATGGGTCGAAGGTTTAGAAATAGGACGGCTTATATTTATTCAGAATAAGTATTATTGGATATGTTTAATTGGTTAAGATCTAATTAGAAGAACGGACAATGGCCAATTGTTTTTGGGGGTTTAGTGTGCTAATTAAATGTGCTTTAGATCCAGTTTTATTCAGAGTTCATTTTTATGAATGCATTTTTATAAACTTTCGTATTCTTGGGAAAAGCTTGGGCTCGATTTCAGAAAGCTGGTATGGTATTATACCACTGTGTGATAAATAATCTCGGTGTGGCAAATACAGTGACAGTCATATATGAAAGGAACCAAAATAATTGGAACTTAAATAGTTCAACGCGTAAAGCATCGAGCTGTATTCATTCGGGTTGATGTAAAATACTTTTTTGTTACTAAATGGATCCAAACTTTAATCTTTACTCGATATCATTCTACTGGCGACCTATCTTCATTTCACTAGGTTTTATACGACTTAATTGTCATTATAAAACGACTTGGAACTATGAAACCATATTTCTGTCCAAATCTATTAAGAAGTTAAGAGCTCTTCAACTTTTTAACAAAACCCTTTATAACAAAACCAACTCTGCTAAACTTTACTTTCAGTAATGATCATAGAACATGAATAAGTCTGGAAATGGTAAGTAATTCATGGTACTTTATTCCAACTTCCCCAAACTACCTATTATAGCAAACAAGATAAATGATACAAAGGTCCTTGGAGACTTCTCCGTGATAAAATTCTCACAGATTCGTAAACGCAAGGGTTTCGAGTTCGGTTGAGATTCATATTTCATGAATCCGTTCCATATCTGCTCTCCATACTTTAATATAGTTTTAGAAAGCCAGTATTCTAATGGTTATGTGCTTCAGTAAGTCACATACATGTACGCATCCACTTGCCATTATATTATTAGAGTAAGGCAGGATGAATGAAGGCCAGGCCAAGACGAAAAAAGATATTACCGACTATTTCCTTTTATGCAGGTAGTTTTTGCGAAGGATAATGGGACTTTTTGGAGATTCCCATTCGCCTAAATGTCGGAGTTAATAGGTAAAATGTCTACCCCTTTATTGAGCAGAGTTGACATCTTTACATCATCACATCTCATTCACGGCACCATCCTATATCGGGATCGTCGAGACTACATACCGATAATAGTAATAGCACTATCCGCTGCTGCCTATCATTAACTAACCAAACCGGCTAACCGATCATAACTGGGATAAAAAAACGTCTCGAGAAACTCAAGGACCTTCTTGAATTGCAAGAAAGAAGCCGAAACGAGACTGACATATTTATTCGACCGAATATAATAATAGGAAAAGAACCTACGAACGAAGAGTATACCTTT
Source organism: Hydroisotoma schaefferi (assembly GCA_034682405.1). Classification (NCBI taxonomy): domain Eukaryota; kingdom Metazoa; phylum Arthropoda; class Collembola; order Entomobryomorpha; family Isotomidae; genus Hydroisotoma; species Hydroisotoma schaefferi. Next base: position 12,097 of record JAQFZX010000888.1, read on the forward strand.
TGCTAACATTGGGATATCATGCATGAGGAGGTCTACCGAAGTTATGGGAATTATTACCCTTAAAATGAAATAAGTTCCCACCCGTTTCATTCAACGGAATTCCATATAGCGTATAATATTATGTGAGGTGACGACGGACAACACAACGGCAGGGAGTCAGAGCTTTTATGCAGATTCTTGAACTGGAACTCGGACAAGTTTCGCAACAGATAAAAGACTGGATGATAATGGCAAGTTTTTGTGTTGAGGAGATGACGACAGGGCAAGAGATGTGGATTGGTGGCATGCCAAGGTAGTAATATTTTATGGCCCTTTGTTAACCTGTCTTTCTTAATACTTTATTTCTTCTTAAAGTAACTTCTACTACTTCTTACTAGTAGAGATAATTAATGCGAAAGTCAGGGGTATTAGATCCAGAATTACTACCGTATCGCATCGGGTTGGGAGATTTTAGTGAAGGAAATCTAATAAATGTCATTTCATTTCAAAGAGCCAAAGAGTTTGAGGAACGTGAAATAAAAGTATGCAGAGAACATTTATCCACGTCTCGTATATTTTTCTACGACTCAAAAAGTAAAGCTGTTATCGAATGATAAATAAACTCAGCTTGTGTAATACACCAAGTTCAATTGGAAAAAGTTAAAGCAAAGTAACTGCGTCTTATGTAAATTCAAAAATAATTCTAGATGTTACTCCAGAGCTTCTCATGCAGACTCCGAGAGTAGAATTCTTCTTGAATTTTTTTGTTAAGGAAAAAAACTTCTTTATAAAGCCATCTTCTCTGAGTGAGGCTGATACACACAATACTATGCAAATGTTACTTTGTAGAGAAATATCGAAATATAAATGGGTGATTGGTAAGGACAGGTTTGCTAAAAGCCTTTCGCGATGACTACGTCTACATTACTTAACATTTCAGATTACATTTGGGGTTTTGAGCAAACTGAGTCGGAGTTTGTGAGGTATTTTTTTAAGTAGTATGCCTACAATCTACATAGAATGAGATGGTAAAATATGTGGTTCATGAATGTGAATGAATGAAGACTGAGTCCTGTATATTTTATTAACTGGCTGGATTCTTACTAAACACAAGACTGGAGTAATGATAATATATGTTTTGAAACTTTGTACCTGCAGTTTGAAGAAGAATATATTGAATTGAGACAATTTCCCAATAATTTATTTTCTACAGTCTTTTATTAACAGAGCTTAATTAAATTATGGAATGAAGTAAAATCAGTTTTGGTATTAATTCTAGGGCATTTTAACTGCAAATAAAAGTATTCATCCAGTTATAGAAACCGAGAGAGGTTAGCTAGATAGATAGGGGTTTTATCCTGTATTAAAATGATCCGTTTTTACCGTTTTATCATCAATTTCTCTGATAATACAGCCCATAATTTGTTTCTGCGAATTCTTTCCCAAATCCTTAACATTTTTACACGCCTTTCTTTCCCATCCATCTCCCTTTTTAAGAAATCTTATTGAATTTTTATACAAATTGCATGAGAATTTCCAAGAAATAAATCCACGTTAGAGATGGAGAAGAGTAGCTAGCTGGTGCGGGATGGGATTGAATTTTAGTCATGTAATTTCTCAGTCACCATTATCGAGTTAAGTGGACAGGATGGATGTACCTTTAATACATCTCCTATTTCGTACTCCTAATCTCATAAAGAGTATGGAGGAATTTCCTTTGAAAAGGAATACATCTAAGAAGAAAAGGGAGGGCTGCTCTATAAAAAAGGTGCAATTTATGCCCAGATCAATCTTAAATCCGTACCTGGGTTCAGCTGGTGCTGCTGGAGAAATTAAATGCAATGAGAAGACACGTTCAGGAATAAGATGTACATGTATGTTACCTAAGCTGTGCTTTGCATAGTTTAAGATTTGCTTTACTTTCCTTACCTACGTTAACCAACGGAACTTTCATAAGACGGGAAAGGGTTTAGGATCTGCATGTGGTTTGGTTTTTTGGGGAAAGATTGGGCCATGAAACTTTTATACGTCTTATTTAAGGAGCGTTCCTTAGCCAGATTACTTTGTTTGCTTTCCTTCGTTGTAAGTGAAATTAAAATGGTGAAGAAAGGTTAGATAGTTACCCTTTTTTAATTATATTTTTTCCAAGAATTATTAGACCGGAAAACATTTTGCGGTCGAGGTTGCAGGAAGGGATACTTATTGGTAGTTTTAGTACCTAAGCAAACTTTTGAAGACTAAACAATCGTGAGCTTATTAATATTGCTTAATAAGGGTCAATAGAATGGATACCTCACCATAGAATGGATTAGCTAAAATGACGAAACCACGGGTAGACTAGTAGACTTTAAAATTGTAGCTTTTTACTTATAAAGGTGGACTGCTCTAGGATCTCTGGAACACTTTTTAAAGAAACCCGAATATGTAATAAAACACAGCCTAATATAAGATTGTGGACTTCTCTCTTGTAGTTGATTTATGAGAAGTCGAATGCGATCACAAGATGCACTCTAAACACTGAGAATAAGTTCTTAAATATTCCTCAAAGGTTATATAGGCCGATGTGATGTGCTGTCGACCTCCAAATCCATGGGATATATTGATTGACAACTGAAGGTAAAAAAAAAGGGGACAAGGGGTAAATCGGCAGAAAACTGGCACTCCAGCGAGAATAAGATGTTTTAAGAATATGAGTACATAATCAATTTATCGTAGGCTTTAGATAAAATACACGTGTAGATGGTTGGGAAGGAGGAAAGTTGGAGATTTAAGGAGACATGAGTTGACGATAGATTATCATTTCCAGAAGGAAGGAAGGATTCCAGAAGAAGTAACCCGGAAATGGGGGTTGTGGAGGTAAAAGCTTTTAGTGAACTTTCTTCCCTGCTGAGCGTGAAAGTAAAAGCCTTAGTCGTGTGCATTTTCATCGTTTGAGTACCAGGAATAAAAAATATACATGTGCCGTGTACTCTGTGATTGTAAACGATGTTTTACTCTTGTTACTTTTTAATGCTTGCGTCAAAATAACTAACAAAAATTACATAGAAAAATTTATAAAAATAGTTCAAAATAGTGTCAAATGTAAAATCCGTTGGGGAAGGGGAAATATCAGTCTGATGGAATTATTAGGATGATATTTAACTTTGTTATTGTTAACTTAAAAATGTACTGAAAAACATCTAGATTTAGATCAGGTGGATTTCATACCTAGCTTGTTGTTTGGCCGGATTGCGTCCAGAGTTGTTTATGCTTTAATTATTGATGATTTTAACTGTATGCCTAATAAAAGTGAGAAACTTATCGAAATACAATTAAAGTAGGAAATCATGTAGAAAAATGTTGAGATAGGCGTTTTCTACAACCAAAGACTTGAAAAACGAAGTAAAGCATATTCGAAAAGTTTTGCTAATATGGCTCAACTAATTTGGATACGAGGTGAAGACCGTATTTGTATTTAAAATATGGCCAATTAATATAGATTTTATAGATATATGGAATGAACAGCAGATTGGGATTCTGCACTCCTCAAAGTTATACATGGTACTCATATATTTTTCAGTTTTTCAGTTAACCTTTTATGATTAGTATACGGTGATTAAAAATTGCCTTTTTCAGTTATTAAAAATCTACGAAGGATACAGAATCCTATTTGCAGGCAAATTTTGCAATAAAGATTTGTAGTAATGCATTTCAGCTAAACGGGAGTGATTAAGCTTCTTTGGAATTTGATCTATGTAGTCAAAATAAAGGAAGACAAACTTCACCATGTCCTAACAAAATAAATCCCATCTACAACAACGGTGATCAAGCACACAAGACAATGTAAGAATTCCTCTACGATTTCCTTCAAGTAAATGGGCGAGCAGGGTTATTTTTTTTAATTCGTACCAGAGATTCTATAAGTTAATTACTTTCCTTTCTGTACGTACATCCAATTCTATACTACTATCCTACCTAAACAACTCGGTCCCATTTTGTCATCTAATCCTGCTAAGCTTTTTAAAATTGAAACTGAAATTGGTCTGAGTAAAAAATTCTGAAAAAATACAACACATTACTCCTGGCACAACGTAAATTATAAAATGAGATTTCTTCACCAAATGTACAAGCGAACTGGAGAAATGTTTTGGCTAAAGCATGAAAGAGACTTTCTTTAGGTTTAGAAGGTTTTAAGTGGGATAAGAAGAGTTAAGGAAGCCAAAGAACTTTATAAGTCACACAGACGTCTTAAATAAGAAAAACATTTTTCTTGTTTTTAATTTCTTGTTAGTAATTTTTTGTTGGATTTCTTGTGGAGAAAGCTGGAATTTACCTGAAGAATTTTAAGTAAATAAAAAAGCTATGTATTCGTAAAAGGTTCTAGAGAAATGGTCGGTGAAAGTATGAGTTTTAGGATCTTTAACGAACGATTCAGTCTGCTTGTTTGGGAACATCCTAAAAGACAAAATTTATAATCTTAGGGCAATTAATAAACAACAAAAAGTTCAGGCGAAAACGTTAGAAATTGAGGTTCGAGGGTATGAAGTATAGTTGGAAAATTTTATGAATCCAGATATTTTATCTACATGCTATTTTATCACAATTGTTTCCTATCTTCAGAGTGCCACTTATGCAGATGTATTGAAATTTCTGAAAATTCAGGAGATTTTTTAAAAATAGTACTTGACTAAAACTTTCCATTTTGGTCGATTTTGACAGAAAAAACAGGCGTTCCATTTTTAATGGAAGTGAGGGACTTTGCTTAGTTTTTGCTGACGATGACATTTTATAACTACTCCTAGAAGGTTGTAAAGGTTTCGGGGAATGAAAAAAATCCTTGGATTTTACATCTGAGCATCATGTACCGTATTTTCCGAATTAATTCCCCTGGGGCTTTATTATTTCGAAGTAAAAGTTAGAAATTGTATTAACATGGAGAAGATAGGTAAAATTTAAATTTTTAACATGGAACGGTACTTGGGCATTATTCGAGGGGGACTATTATGGGGGAGGTGGGGGTTATTAATTCGGGAAATACGGTATTTTAATTCCAGGCTTTCTATATGTTTACCTTTCCTTGGATTGAATTCTATCCAGCCTATTTGTACTGAACCCTCTAAAGTAAAATGATAAACAAGCTAAGAAAGTAAATTTAACTTTGGTTAAACCAACGCACGAAACTCCCGTCAGTTCCAAACTCCGGATTGATCACTGAAAAAGAGCTTGGGATTTCATTTCGTTTACTTTACTTAACTATTTTGGTAGTGGGGGCTGACTTTCGTATAGCTAGTTGAACAAATCAATCTGCAGCCAATGCCAAATGGAAGATAAATAAATTGGCAAGCTCACCAGTCCGTGAAATAGATTCCTCAGAAGACATTACAAAGCGGATGACAAAAGGTTGGGAAAAATAACATCTCAATCTCAATTGCTAACCAACCCAACCAAAAAGTCAAGCAAGAACAACAACAAAATGAAATGATAAGGATGTTTAGTAAAATAAAATACACTGTCTGTATTTGCATTTAAACAAGGTCCACAGGCTTATTAGTAGATGAATGGATGGATGGGCAAAGACGGGGAAGTTTTTTATAAGTAATTTTAATAGATTTTTCCTCACATCCGCGTCCCTTTCTCGATTAGGAATGCTAAAATACTGGGTTATCGGATTTAATTCCCAATTGAATACATATCTTTCCTGTATATCTTTGCAAATTAACAATTAAGAACTTGACTAAACATCTTTAAGCATTTGGTTAGAGGCAGTAATTTCTGGGGAATTAAAACAGGAAGTGTGGTGGTAATCCATAGGCAAAGATCGATAAAGAGACAGTTTTATTGTACTCTGGATTCTAGAACTATGTTTGTACTTCAATCAGTAGAGATTGCCTGGTTTTTTTAGGAAGGGAAATAAATCCAATTTAAGGATTACTTACGGTTAAGTTGTCACATCTTTCCCTTCCTCGCAACGGCTTTGGCTGGGTTTACCTTAATATGTATGAGCTTTTTAATGCAAAGTAAAGTAGGTAGGATGCTGCGTATTCTTGATTAAGGAATTAATTGCAAATGCTGCGATCGACAAGCTACTATCTGGCAGATAATATTTTAATAAGGGTCTTTCGTCTTTCAGCCTTTAGCCCCTGGGGAGAGCGCTTTGAATTCAATCTGCTGTGGTTAGTAGTCGACATTCGGGTTTTTAATACTATTACGACCACTTGATGGTTAATTTTTAAGCTGTTCAATATTATGTAACTAGAGTTAGAAAGACGAAACTGAAGATAAGTGCTTTCTTGTTAAAATTAATGGAGTTTCCTCATACATCTCATGTAAAAGTTTAATACTTTAAGGATTTTGAAATCGTCGCAAGTAAACATTCACGGAAGTGAAATACTTTTGTCTGCAATTATGAGAAGTATAGGATTAAGTACTTAGTAAATTAGCTTCTTACAGTCGCGTCGCTACAAAATAAGAGTTTCGTATTATTTTTTGGAAAGTTATTATTTTGACAACATAGCTGGTTATAAATAATGTAAGATAAAGATCGAGTCTTCTAGTGGGTTTGGTTGCCTAAGTTAATTCAATGGAGATAGAGTAAGGATTTTTCTAAAGACTTTATGTAGATAATACATTATTTTCTGAGTTATATATTTCCTCAGAACGTTACTCTACGATAGCATATGCAGAAGGAATACAAACAGCGACATTGACGTAGTTACTGTCACTGTCAAGAGTTAAAATAGGTCAGTCTCTCTCGAGAAGATTCAGCCATTCCAAATCTCCCATTGCATGCAATATGTAAACCTTTTCAACATAATAGACCTTTCTCCACAAAGATACACACAAACATGGGATTTATTTACTCTCACCACATGCATGGTCCAGTCGATGAGATGGGAACTTGTGTAAATATTTATTTTTTTGATCAAAATCCTTTAACATTTTGTGAAATATTTCTACCAGCTCTTTATTCTTATTTATGCTACCGTATTTCCGGAAATTACTCGTCCGGGGGAGTTAATTTTCAAATAAAAAATATGGGGAAGATAGGGCGACTTTTACTTTTTAACATGGAAAAGATAGGGGGATTTTCTTCCAGGGGGGAGTAATCTCCGGAAATATGGTATTTCTGTGAAATTGTAGAGTTTCTTTAGAGCATATGCTTATGTATAGGAGTAGAGGAAGGATCCAAATACATGCAAAATTGCCTTACACATTTTAAGCTTTTAAATTATCGAGAAAAATATAATGGAATATATTTTATTAAGTATTACAAATTACTACATCAAACTACTAGAAAGGTAATATAAGTTGAGCATAAATTCGCTCGGTAAATCTCCATGCTGTTCAGACCAACTGTCCAAGAATCCGAATTATTGACGTAACCCTTGATTGCTATCGGGAAAAGTCAAATATTTAAAGAGCATAAACTGGTTGTAGTGCATTTATTTATCAGACAAAGATTGAGAACCCGAAAAAACCGACATGCATGCATGGAATGATTGACTATCCAGGACAAGGATGGATTGTATCGTATTTCGCGAAATAATACCTCCAGGGAATTATTATTTCGAAGGAAAAATTGGGAATTCTGTTAGCATGGGCAAGATAGGGCAAATTTTTAATTTTAACATGGAAAGGTTGTGGGGGATTATACCGGGGGGAATGATTTTGGGGTGTGGGTATTATTTCGGATAATTTACCATGAAAAGAGGATCACAACGTTTCCAAGAATGCGAGACTTGTATTCTGATGCCAATATCTTCCGTCCTATTCTCTGCATAGACATCAATTGTTCTGTTAGACAGGCTGGGAGTAATTTTAGTAGGTTTGGTTATCTTTTTTGGTTGCATGATCTCCCTTCTTCATAGGAATTCAATCTCTTAAGTGCTCTCTAATGTAATGAAAATCCTCTTTGGATTATTGAGCAGTGACAGTGACGGCGGATGGGTTAGTAGTTATTAAGTGGTCAAGTTGACTTTTACTTGGCTCCAGTAGCAATACTTTTTATGAAGGTTTATCGATTAATCAGAGTCATATGGATTTCCATTTTTTGCAGTCTTCAGAGGACAATACACGGATGGATAGAAGGTCTGGACCTTGGAAATATACGCTGCAGTTGACGATAAGCTGAGACAAAATTGAGATGGAAGAAGAAGGCGGAATACCAGAACCCGACGTTAGGGGCATTTATTTCATGTAAATTAAGCAGATATTTAGTTCATAGTTTATCTGCTATTATTAATTAATAACTAACGCTTCTGACACTGACGGACAGTAAAAATGGCAAGTATGCGACTGCAGATGGTAAGACACCCTTAGCCTGTTAGCCATAAATAAACTACTAACCGGTGTAGGCAAGATGGAAGTTTGACTTTGACCGGAAATCCAAAATCCGATAAGTTGAGTTGATGCGATGATCCTGCATTCAATCTTCACTAGCTACTATTATAGCAACCAGCTTGAACTACCATAGCTTTCAATATTTTTAACAGAGACTTGATCGTTTTGACCTGTTAACGTGCTGATTAAAAATTACAGTGAAGTATAAGTAAGGTTCTAACGGACATATGGGATGCTAAGGTCACTTTCATATATAATTAAGTATGCTAAGAAGTTCATTAGTCCAGCGGATTATCCATTTCCCCGAATAATTTGTAGTGCAACTTTGTATTATTAACTTACTTGACCATAGTCAAAGATGGTTCGTTTTGTATTCCGCTGTCTCTGGCAGATTGATATTTATTTGGATAACAGAAACAGTACCCATTACCATTACATGATTTTTACTTATGACTTACCCTAAATCCTCGCCCATATACCGCACTCGTTAAATATGCCGCACGCCTATCCTTTACATGTTAATAGCGGTATCTCTCCCATGTTAAATATGCTTCAGAAGATCTTTTTGATGTACCGTATTTCCCGTTTTAATTCCTCCCCCGTTTTAATTCCCCCTCCGATTTTATTCCCCCCTACCTTTCCATGTTATAAGTCCTATCTTGTCCATGTTAATAGAATTTCTAATTTTCCATTCGAAGTAATAAAGCCCCAGGGGACTTAAAACAGGAAATACGGTATATAAGCCGCGGCATATGGGCGAGGATTTAGGGTAAATGTTATTGCTATTTTCTTCGTTCAGTTTTTCTAAATAATTAGCGTAACTGCTGACGTTAGCACCTTCCACTAACATTAAATCTCAAGAAACCAAAATAACTTCACAGCTTAGCATTGTTACCGGTTGCAAATACGTATACGCCACTAGACCATTTAAATGCTAATATGCAGAGCAATTAAAAAGATAGCTGGGTATCTTTCCTACCTCATTAAATGTACACTGAGAAACTGCAAAACTTAATTCTAAGTTTGTCTTTGTAAGAAAGAATAAATCGATTTTAAAACAAACATGAATAAAAATTAGAAAGAGGATTTACTATTCCTTAGACCAACGCAACGACGAGTTACACCAAATTCGTGAAGGTCTTTGTATCCAGCGAGCTAATCAATGAGTGGATATATTGAATTGGTAATACAAATTTGATGAAAAAATTGCAATAATTCTTAAACAAACCGTTTCTTGTAAGTATTTAAAAGAGGATTCTATTACTGTTCAACAGAGGACCATAGGATGGGGCTTACTTCTAATTCTAATGGTACTTTTTACCTTTACCATGGAAGAAGTCAACGCTTCGGTTCGATGCAAAGGGGACTACTGTCCTGAAAATCGTGGGGGATTCACCCAGGAAGGAAGTGGGGCTGCCTCAGATGGAACGAACATTAGCGACAGGTTGCGATAAAGTAGACACAAAACAAGTTGAGAACTTGTAATAAGGGTGGATGCAAATTATAAGCTCTAATAATGTATTTTTTAAGCGTAAAAAAGTCGTATTTCAAACTGAAAATTTAATATCAGTAATTTCAAAATATAAAATCCTAAATAAATCATTCTTTTCATGTTGTGAAACCTTTAACTATTTATTAAATACAATGCAAAACAACACTTCAAAAGCAGCTAAAGTAAGTAGATGCTAACTTGAGTTTTTGTTGAAAATATCCTTGTTGATTTTGTATTCAATTTTGTATGAAGGTTTATAAATTGAAGTTTTTGAAAATAAATTGTTTACAATTTTACAAACATTTAAATTGAAAATGTCAGTTCGACACGTCCCATTTCCATTACCAATTCCAGCTTCATGTTTATGACGGGTGAGATATCAGATATGTCAATGCCCATGCATGTTTCATCTCAAAGCAAGAAATACTGTCATCATGGATATGCTAGTAATAGTGTGTCGTATCAAATAAATTCGTGGAGCTAATCAACCTCAGCCCTCGCTTAATTACTCTGCAGGACTACCTAACGACTTGGAGTTAATTGGTAGTTGCATGATAAAGATATGAGTTGAGTTTGCTAGCTTTTGCTTCGCTATAAGAATTGAAATAGGAGAACAGTAACAATGCAATCCCACAAAGTTCATCTGTTTCATCTCAGTATTTTTTGTCATTTTAAAACTAAGACAGACATTATTTAATGCCAATAAATAGCGATTAACCCCCCAATTAGACGATCTTGTTCCTCTTTAAATATTCGTATTATGCATTAAAGCTTTTAATGTTTAAGAAAAGGGAAATTTAGTATTTGGAAAATTAATTATGGAGAAAAACTATCGGCTGATAGGATATATTACCTTTGGAATTATCCTTAAAGTAGTGGATTTTAGTACGGGTAAGTTTTACTGCATTATTTTTAATGCTTTTAAATTTAATTCAGCTAATCCATACCACAGTTAAGAAATTGAGTGTAAATAAATTGAACTAGCCGGAGCTATAAGTGGACCTTGTTCAACCCCGACATTTCGTCCGGGGTCGTGTATTCCACTTTCAAAATGCGATAGCCTTTTAGCCTTGCTTCAGCAACAACAAATGGACCCTATGAGTCTCAGGTTTCTTCAGGACTCTACTTGTGACCGTTCTACTGAAGAACCTTCCGTTTGCTGTCCTTTGGCTGACATAGGCTCTTCTGCCACTCCAACTACAATCCCTACCATACCACCAACTGAGGCTACCCCATCCACTTTGAGTCCTACTACGGAAAACACCCCCACTACCAGAACCACTCCAAAGCCTACCACTAATGCAACCACTCCACAGCCTACCAAGCCTACAACTATTGCAACCACTCCACAGCCTACCAAGCCTACAACTATTGCAACCACTCCACAGCCTACCAAACCTACAACTCCGAAGCCTACCACTAAAGAAAAGCCAAATGTGGGCAAACGATTTGCATTATTTCTTTCAATCTTCAACCTCAACTTTTTCAGTAATTTATTTTCTGTCATATAGGATTCGGAAACGCTCTTACCTGGTTTCGCACAATGTGGTAATTCAACTTTAACCGTCATAAAAGACGACGCTAGTGTGCGAATCGCTGGTGGAACTGATGCAGGGCTTGGAAGCTTCCCTTGGATGGTTTTGATCGGATATTCCTCAGATGGTTTCTACTTTTTGTACTTATTCCGCACATTTTTAGTAAAATTACTTGCTAAATATACGATAACTAGTCTATTCTTATTCTAATAAATTACGCATGTATGCATACAGATGCAGATTCTCCCATTCAATATTCTTGCGGAGGGTCGCTCATCAACTCTAAATATGTGAGCTATTTTAATGAAACAAAATCTTTCAATAGCTAATAATTTAACTTCATAATGATATTTTTTAAAAACGCTTTTTAAAGATTCTCACTGCCTCTCACTGTGTGGCTAAGCTTCCGGAAGGGTTCAAGCCGTAAGATAAACCAGTTCATTTGTAAATTGTAACCAAATACCGTATTTCCGGAAATTACTCCCCCCCCTAAATAACTCCCCCTGGAAAAACTTCCCCTATCCTTTCCATGTTAAAAATTAAAATTTGCCCTATCTTACTCATGTTAAAAGTTTTCTCAATTTTTGCTTTGAAATAATAACTCTCCAGGGGAGTAATTCCCGGAAATACGGTAGCTCAACCAGTCGAGTTGTGTCCTTTAAATTTGAACTATTTTACATGTTAAATATAGGGTTGTAGTACGACTGGGAGAATACGATCAGAAAAGTGACAAAGATTGTGACGCACAGACGAGTATATGTGCTCCAGCAGTTCAAGATATGATAATCCAAGATATAATTCCTCACGAATCGTATGATGTGACTGGAAAAAAGGAAAATGATATTGCCCTTATCCGTCTGAAGAAATATGTGAAATTGGGTCGTAAGTGGAATTCTAAAGGACTTCTATACTTTCTTTAAACGAAGTCACATAAATGTAGTACAAAATATGAACGGAAATAATAATAATAAATTGTAGCTTTCGTGAGTCCCATTTGCCTACCTTCTAAAGAACGTCTTGTTCCTGCACTCCAAAATCCAGAGAATCTAAGGGGTGTGGTGGCCGGGTGGGGTCGTACTACTGAAGGTAGACTTTAAAACTTTTTAGGGATAACATTTTAAATTATTAGAAATAAAAATGAAGTCAATTCCTTCAAGCTAATCCTGAGGGAGCTAAGGTCCTGCAAAGGGTAGAAGTACCTATTGTAAAAATGGACAAGTGTAACGCTTTGTATAAGGAATCCCTTGGTAAAAGTGTGGATGCTGGGAGGGTAACTTTCCCTTACTTTTATGTACTTTCTTGTAGATTGTTTGAAACGATTTAACTAAAACATTTGTTTAATAATTGTTTAGTTTTGCGCTGGTGGGGAAAAGGGGCATGATTCTTGTCAAGGTGAATGATTAATTTATAGATAGAGCTTATTAGACTAAGTTAAGATAGCCGATAAGGTTTACTTTTTTTGCTTCTTTAGGTAGGGTTTCAAAGGGTACGTCAGCAGTCAGCAAAGACTTTACTATTTTGGTTACAAACTATACCGTGTTTTCCGTTTTAATGCCCCACTCTTGTTCGAATTACTGAGTCAGATTCTTTAGATAATTATACCTAGGGGAAATTAAAACGGTAAATGCGGTATGGAATGAATCATGGACTTAATATTTAGTAGTCTACTACGGCCTAGTGCTAGTATACTTGTAGCGTTAAGCATATTTCAGTTATATTATATTTTCTTCTTAAATATTAGGTGACTCAGGAGGCCCTTTGATGAGGCTAGTTCAACCAGAAAATCTACAGCCGAGTGGCTATAGATTCATTCAACTGGGGGTAGTCAGTCTTGGACCTAAATATTGTGACACTGCAGGACAGCCAGCACTTTATTCTAACGTTGCATATTTTATGCCTTGGATTAAAAAGCATTTGAAATCGTAGTATCCTCATTCCTATAAATCTACATGATGGGAATTTAATAAAGCCTCTTATGGATCTGCTGTGTAATAAAAATTAAATGCTATTTAAGACTAGAGGATCAACTAAAAGACCTAAAGACTGCAATTTACAGGCAGTTTCATGTGATGGATTCTACCTTTTTTTATGCATAACTTTGTTCACCTATGGTATTTCCGTTACTTCGTCTACATGAGTATCTTAATCGCTTTTTAAGGCAAGGCTGTAAAAACTTTAATCGCAAAGATTAGCATAATAAATCCCACCCACTCATTTCGTCCTTTAAACATGTAGAGAAAGCCTCCACTTTTCCAAGGTTCTTTACATCTATGTAGGTATTTATCCTCTAAGCTAATATTTGGCTTGGGTTTCCTCTAACTCTTTCCCTCCTACCGTTTATTTCTGAAGACTAAAGGCATGAATGAATGAATCTAGCCAAGTTTTCCTTCGAAAGTGTTTTTTGGCCTCTGTCCAGAAGATGAAGAAGATTTTACAGCTTTTCATAGATTAACATGTTAAATAAGACGTGGTAAGATGGGTAGTTTTGTTTTTGGTTACTCCGTTTCGTTGCTTTCTCCACGTATTCTTGTATGTGCATATGCGGCCGCTCACCAAGATACAGCCTTTATTTACTAGATCTCATTCCTTTTTGTAAACATATTTTCGAGATTTAACTTGTTTTAAAGGGATTTAGAAGGCGGACTCTACTGTCAACTATTTGCTGTCTGTTTAAAGCTTTTACTCTGTGGAAAGTCTGTTAAAGTGCTGATCTCGTCAAAAAATTGTAGCTGAGCCAACCCAATGTAATTTGTGATTTTGAGATTTTACAAGACTTTTTATTACAAGAGGATGCAATTGAGTGGTTTTCTACGCTTGACAGGCTAAATCTTTGCAATAAATTTTCGTTTAACATGAAACCGTTTGAATTTATAGTGAATTTATGATGCTTTGTGCCCGAAATGTGGCTAGGCTATGCTAAATTCTGTAAGTTGAGATTGAGGGCAAGTTACGGTGCACAAATTGACTGAGAATGACAGGAGACACTATACTAGTTGGAACCAAGTAGATTACAAAGCAAAAAGTTAGCTTACCTAATTAATTTACTATTGGAATTTAGAAAAATCTACATTCAACATTTTAAACTCTTTTATACTTTATTATGATTTTGAAAGAATGAAACTACATAAATAAACACTCCCAAGTCCCAATGGACACAATGAGGCATGGTAAAGAACTGCACACCTCATGTGATGTTATTTTACAGCCTAAAAAATAGTTGAAGCAGTTTGGTAGTAAATCATCACATTGTAGAAAGTAGGATAACACGGAATAGTAAAAACTGTGTTCTCTTGATCAAACAAGTTCTGCTAGATGTTTCCAAAGATTTACGAGACAAGGAGGAAATGCGATACATAACGTTTTGCTAAGAAATGAGACAGGTAGAAATGAGGTTCTATAGTGGAAATAAATATAAATTCAGCTGATTTAAGAAAAAATGGACTACCAAAAAGAGTGTAAATGTAGTGCAAAAATAGAACATGTTTCATTCTGCCATTTTATTACTTTTGGTCTGGGCATATCCATCTATATTGCTTTAAAACTTTCCAAGATCTTTGCAAGCATCGACTTTTTTAAGTAGAAGTAAAAATAAGGGGCTTTTTTGTTTTTGCAAGAAATGTCACTTTCTACTTGATATTCTGCACGGGGGACCGAGTCGCAGTTTACTTTGTGCCAGACAAAAATAATGGAATCGGACCATGTATCCTATAATGTAGCCCACTGGTAGAGAAAGTGGAAGGATTTTTTGTGATATTAACTGTACAAAAATCAAGAATAAAGTCAAGGAAGGAACCCTTGTAAAAACATCAGTAAGAATAAAATGCAACCTTGATAAATGTCTTGGACCAAATTTAAGGATGTTAAACAAGGGTACAAAGGGAAGTGATATTAGATATGCCAAGATGTTATGCTTATTCCGGTTCTTTTGATCAATAAAAAGTAGCAACATTTCATTTCTGTGCTGTGGTATCGTAAATATTTTATTTATTCATGAAACCAAATGTAGCATGTTGTTTTCTTGTTTACGAAAAAATGGGCTCTGATGTTTTGTTACTGGTGTGACGCACAATAAAGCTACAGAAATATGAGTTTCTAACACGTATTCATTCGAATTTTAATAACTTAAACCATTATTATCGGGAATTTAAAACTATTTCAACGTGGATTAAGAGCTAAATATTTTTTAAAAATTGACATTGTATAAGTTTGGATACAAAACTGGAAATTTGGGTATGGTAATTATCTGTCCTAAACGTAAAGATAGTATAATGCTGAAAAAAAGTTGAGTGTTGAGGAGTAAAAGTAATGCCCCTGATATTTGTACAAATCAATATGTTGCTACATTTAATTAATCATCTAAAAATTACAGCCAGGCTGTACAATTGAATTACCCTAAAACCCCTGCGATCTGCCGTCCTCACTAATTAAGCCGCACGCTACCCTTTACATATTACAAGGAGTATCTCTCCCATGGTAAACATGCTTCAAAATATATTTATTTAATACATAACCCGCGGCATATCGCAGGGGTTTAGGGTATGTACATTAAAATGAACCTTTAAATAACCCAAACCAAATATTAACAGCATCCAGGGCTATTATTCTCAAACATGGTATTCTAATTCCATTCATTTCTCCAAGAAAAGTTCCAAGTCGTAAGAGAAATTGGTCTCTTGGGTGCGATTCTGAGCTCTGTCTTTGTCATTTCCAATTTTGCAGCTAAATGTTCTAACAATTGTGAAAGTAGCTTGTGAGATTATCCTAATAACAATACACACGTTCTTATGTTACACCGGCTAATAAAAACTCCAGCTCGCATTACTTAGTAATCCTACTTAACAACACGTTATGCTATCCACACTTTTATGATTTCTCCCCATTTTATTCTAAAATAAAGGCTTGAAAATAGGACCGATTTGTCCGTCTCGATAAGTTTCCACAACCATAAAAGCTAATGCGTTTTTTTCGTTGCGTTGCGTAATGTTAATTACCAGCTTTTTTAATCGTCTTAGGTTGTTTATTTCCAAGCTACTAGATCGATATAGGCCAGATAGAAATAAGGAAAAAGGATAGGGAAACAACTCTCTTTTTTATTCATAAGAAATTCCGGCCATTTTGGGGTTTTCTCCCTAGGGGTTCCTTCATCTTAAGCATAAGTTTTTTTTACAACCTGAAAGTAAAGACAAAAGGGAGTAAGGTAAGTAAAAAGTAACAAGGATTAGGTTGACTTGGCTTAGTTTAGTTTCCATCTCCATCAAGGAGGAATAAAATAATGTCAGGCGAATAAATCTTCATTAAACGTCCTACTTTCTTGTCACCGTGTCACACACTCTTCCTCAAGCGTTTCCTTCTTTTATAACCTTTTGTCTGGATTAATTTACCAAAGGGATTTAGGCAGAGTTTAGACATACATGGGATTATCGTTTATCTAAATAGAAGTGGAGAAAGGCCGAGATGGGCTTTGGTATCTTATCTTTTGTTAACTGTTGTGGATCTTTATCTTTACAGCTTAAATGTCGCCCCGTTTTAGGTTAAAGTAATGCCAATTTACGACTTTTAATCTGTGAGCATACTGGAAATATATTTATTCTGTGAACTCAGTGTTGTAGTCTTACTCTGTGTGGGGAGGAGCTGAAACTTTATAAGTTATTCTGTTAATAATGTCACAGTTAATTTATTACAACAAGGAAACACGGCTTACAAATAAAGTACAAAGTTTGCATGCTGGACTACTTATGTTTTTGTGGTGTGAAATCCTTTACACGTTAAATTGGGGGTATTTATGGCAGAAAGGGTAAGCGTTAGCGATCACCGGTCGGTGGTGGAAATAAAAATAAAAAGTAAGATACCTAAGCTATAAATAAAATACTTATTGACTACTGCGGAGGCGAATGATGCAGGCTTGGCAGATTTTTAGATATTTTGTTTTTACAAAAAAACTTCTCAAATCTCAAGTTATTAACTTTCTACGCGAATGTAAATGGCTTTCGAATCTTGAAGATGCTATGGAACGTCCTATTACTGTACAGTTGATTGATCAAAGCACAAAATCTGAGAAAAACTAATCTAGCAAAACTCTCAGAAATTGTTTTCTACGCGTATGCTATTTATGCTTCACTTTACTTCGTATTGATTTACTGTGCTTTAGTGTCCCACTTCAGTCTTATGATTCATGGCACATCGTAGTCGTATATCTAGGATGTAAAGATATTGCTAGCGATAGAGAAAAATATCTTTAAGAGTTAGAAATTCCAAGACGGAAAAAAAAGCTTATTTCAAAAAGAGATGACTGGAAGGCCAGAAGAAATGGATGCAGTGGAGGGAACCGATTTAGATGAAATGGATTGCTTATGTTTTAAAATACGTTACTAGTGACTGATAACATTTCAGGGAGTTGTGTACGATACATACATGTCCTTCGTCTTTGGTAGTTCTAATAGGTTTTTTTTTATTAAAAAGTATGGACCGATGTGTTTGTCATTTTATTTTGGCATTTCATGCCTGAAACTGTCTCCGTAGTTTAAACTCAGTTTAGGGGATTGTAATAAGAAACTTCGCTAGAATAAATACGCTCTCTCCTGCAATACGCATCATCCACCACTTTCTATCTCATTAAAATGAATATTTCTTAGGAAACAATCTGCGGTTAGACTCAGCAAAAAAATGCAATCATTAAAACTAAGGTATGCTCACAATTTAGGGCATATAGTATCTGATTTCATTTAGTAAAGATACCTTTGAGAAGAAAGCTGAAAGTGCAGGTTGTGAGACGGCTGTTGCTGGTACTCAAGGTCTGTTAGACACACAACTTTGTCACTTTGTGTACTCAATTCTCGATCATATAATAAATCAACAAGTCTGCCTCTACTACTCTACTTATAACTTTATTCACACATCCCTAAAACTGTAGTTTCTAAGTTGTATCGTTCAAACTTTTCAAGGCTCTAGTCACTTAATGAAGGCCGTCTACGCCCGGAGTTTATTGCTCACTTCCTGTCTGGCTTTAGCCAGTTAATATGGGTACATTTAAAAAATAGAGGTAATAAATACTAGCTACCGTATATCCTTGAACAGTGTCCTCCCTCAAATAGGGTCCCCTTTTGAATAGTAGCCCCCCTTAATTACTATGTACTTCCCGATTTAATTCCCCTCCCCGAAATAATTCCCCCCCCCCCGGTTTAATTCCCCAGTACCTTTCCATGTTAAAAAATTAAATTTTCCCTATCTTGTCCATGTTAATACAATTTCTAATTTTTCCTTCGAAATAATAATTCCCCAGAGGAATTAAATCGGGAAATAGGGTAATAACCAGTCTAATTTAAATCGTGTGTTAAATTGGACCCTTAAAAAACTAAAAAAATCAATAGTATCCCCGGACGTTATTCGAGGATATACGATACTTTACAACTTACAGTTTACATGTATGCCCAATAAATTCTATTTTGTATATTTAACCTGTTTTTGGAAATAAATAATTTATTTTGGTAGAGAAACTTGATAGTTGTTGATCCAGCTCATTTGCATGAGTATGTTAATGTAATTCGCGTTTCAAAAAGCTACTCATGTATCTCTCGAATGCTTTTTTCTTGCTTTTTTTCGACACACTGACTATCAAATGTATGTCACCGTATGTAAACGTCAAAAAAGAAAGAAACATAGATACAAATCAACCCAGTCCTCTCGTTTTTTTTTCAAACAATGAAGCAGCTCTTTATTAAATTTCCAAGAAATGAATTTCATATTATTACGAAATAAGAAGAACTCTACAAATAATTTCATCTTATATTATGCTAGTTTTTTCAGCGTATAGGAAAGCTAATCATTAGAATCCCAAGAATTCTCTCCAAAAGAAGCTTTTGCAACTCTTTTCGCATTATTTCCACCACCAACCTTAATGATGTTTCCAGCACGGATGTTCTTGCCGGTAGTAATGTGGCTTTGAAGAAGAGTCTCCTTAGTGGCTAAGGATCTCGTTACTGTTGCATCAACCGGTTGTACACTTTCACCTTGTTTCCAATTAGATTTCCTACTTGTAGATGGAACGGCATTGGAGGTTTTTCTTGGAAGGTTATTATTTCCACCAACGAGATCCTTATTAGATTCATCCTCTTTCCCCGTCTTGCCAAGAATCCTCTCCTTGTATTCTGGATGGGATTCAAAAAACCTTTTTCACTACTTTACTACACACTCTGGTGCGTTATGACATGATGATAATCATCCTTCCTCGCATTTCAAGTTGAGTAGGTACTACTACTGCTACTAAGGAAAAACTGCCAGTGGCAAAGTGTGTGCTTGTCTTCTGTTTCTGGCAGAAATATGATCCGTCTCGGTTGCTTTATTTTTTTGTATAGGGTTTTTATAGCCGTGTGTACATAGATAACATGAGAGGAAGATTGTTGTTAACTCTTTCACCTTCGTTTTTATTTGGGTTTCAAGCTGTGAAAATATTGAAAAAACAGTGGTTGAGCTGATAATCCGACTCCAATACTTTTTCATAACATGGGGTCTGAAGGGATGGATCATATCATTACAGTTGAAGGGTCTAGATTTCTGATAGATGTTGAATAAATTTTTAGAATAGCCCGTTTTTATTTTACTGGTCTTTGTAGGCCAATTGAAAACATAGGTAGGTGGTGGAGCAAAGAGAAAGCTTTTTTCAGACCTGTGTTGTGTTAATGGTGATATACGAACCTATCATTTTTTCGACCACACTCGTTCTATGTTATTAAAAATATCCTTTAGTACTGCTAAATATCCTACTTTTAACATATAACTTGCAAGCTATATTTGGTGGGTGTAGGGGCTGGTGAAAGTGTTCCTAATACTGCAAAATAGTCCCTGGTTTTGGCAAAATATACTTTCCCAGTAAATGGCAAGCACTTCACTTTTACTATCTACCTACTTGGACCAAGACTTAAAATATGACATGAATACATTTGTTCGTCCTTACCTTTTGGACAGAGAGAAACATGTTCCCCTTAAAGTTATTGCTTATCATTACTACTATGTACTATAGGTACTAGAGTATAAGTAGGACTAAGCCTGCCATCATTATTATAAAGAGTTTGGTCAACTTACGACTGTTCCGCTTGTTGTTCGGACTTTTATCAAGATAATCAGAATCCCCTTGATCGTTTACGTCAGCGTCCAGTTCCCAAAAGCTTGTATCGCTACTATGTGGCGTCAACCGGGATGAGAGACTTTTCTCCTGTTTCTGATGGCTAAGAGCTGCTGCTGGTTTTTTATTTGGGAAGACATTTATGTTACTTTTTCCAGAGATACTTTCATCATTTTTTTTAGCCAAAGCCTGGTGATTTTTCCCTTGGATAAGTCTCTGATTTGCTCCACTCTTATTGTACCCTGTGATAGTGTCCGTAATTGTGAAGTCGGACTTCTCCAATTGTGGCTTTGGTTGCGGTTGAAGGGTTGAGAGATACCGTGAAGGTTTAGTCGGTGGTGAAGAAAAGTTTTGACTTTTTTTGAGATCTAATAAGTTCAAAGGTTTATCTTGCTTCTGTTGGGGATTTGATGGGGATTTATTTTTAGGCTGGAATTGGTGGATTCGCTTTTGAGCTGCTGGACTTGGACTTTGACTTGTGAGTTGGCTGGACGCATTACTTATTTGGCTGGGTGAAGGGGAAGCTGATGGATCTTTTGGTTTTGATTTTGATGGTTGTTGTTCCTGCCACTGGAACTTTTTTAGCTTGGATCTACAACTTTGGGTATAGAATAGAGAAAAATTGGCTTAGAGAATTATGGTGAAAAGGTAGTGCTCTGGGAGTAGTGTGTGCTTTGTTGTTGTAAATGGTGTCAGGGGAAGTTTTTGACAACTTGAAATGAAATTTGAGACTGGGAGATATTGGATGGGGCAAAGATTCAAGGACAGGAAATCTTCCCAGGTACTTCGGTACATTAATGCATTTATTATTTATGGAATTAAGACTACAAATAGGCGAGGATATTGCATTTCGGCTTTAAAAAATACTTTTGGATCATACTATACAGTAGAATAGAATAGTGACTTTATTGTGCAATCAGGTATAACCTATATCAATCACAGTCTAAAACCCATTTTGTTCTTATAAAAATTTTGATCTGATACAAATACAATTATGCATCATACAGTACAGTATAATGCATAAGTTCTTCAATCAGATAAAGTACTACAAAAAAAGGGTAAAATTAGGGGAAATGCAACAGTAAAGTCTTGATAAAAGTCTTCATAAAAGAGTCTAGTTCATGCAGAAATATAATTTACATTAAAAACGTATTTCTAAAAAGAATAATATTTGCTAGAAAATATTTTTATAAAAATGAAACAAATTGGACAGTTGTCATATTGGAAGGTTGAGGTTGAATAATTTGAGATGTTATATATTCACCAGTAAAATAAGATTGATTACAAGATACGAAGTTAAGTACAAACAAAAGTATTATTTTTTCTATTTTTCGTCCAAATGTACAAAATCTAATAGGCTTATTTGATATAATAGTTCAGGCTCTCGCTCTGTGTTGTCAAATATATATAATTGAAAATGAAAATATAATGAAAATTATTTCCTCGGTCCTTCGTTCCGATTCATGACAGTTATATTACTGCAGAGCTGTCCTAATTGATTTTTTGAAACTGCTTCAAGCGTCATCAAACCGAAATAGCATACCTAGTTCTATTACAGAAGAGATACAAGATCACTAGCAAACATGATAAGATAAATACCTAGAAACTGCATAAATATACAAAATTGTAGGAAATAAATGTGAGCAATTTGTCATAATGATTTTTGTGATAATACCAAATCACTAAGAATCACTCATCTTCGTTTCCGCTCTATTTCACCGGAAGAAAACAGGCTCCTACAAAATAGCTTTATACAAACCCACGACTATCCTCTACCTTCTTCGATAGATCTCTTTAATAGGGAAATGCTCGCAGACGGCAAAAAAATGGGGATGATAAAAAGAAGAGTGCAAAAATGTAGCTCATCTTTCTCTCCAAGCTCGAGTCATTGTGTGTACTGATGCATAAACTAAACTCATACTGGCACTGGCTGTACTGGATTACAAAGTTACTTTCTCTGACAAATTGCTTACTTCTCTCATCCCAGCAAATACTTGGGATTTAGGAATGTCATTAACTTTCATAGTCAACGTCTTGTGATGGATGGTATTGTTTACCCAGTCATGTTCTTTCTTTTTAATAAGCTAATTAATTATTCTCTAGTAAAGTGAACTGTTGTTACTGATATTAACTATTATTGAGCATGTTAGTGTTTTTTTTTGATAGAGATCCTCTTTATATTTAACCCATTCCCATGTAAAAATAAGGGGAAATGCCACAACAAAGTCTTGATAAAAGTCTTAATAAAGAAGCCGAGTGGTTGAAAAATATAATTTAGATTGGAAACTTTGTCCTAATTTGATGAAAACTATGGTTAGAAAAATGATAAAATTTGAAAGTTGGATTTTGTCATATTGGAAGGTTTAGGTTTAATACTAAAAAATGTACCAACTTGCTTAGTTGACCATCATTGAAGTCTCCATCCTGGTCAGATTTGGATGAGAGGCTACTGTTTTTCCAGCTTCTTCCCCGAAAGCCTTTTCTACTCCCGTCCAGCCTTGAGAAACTCATACGTCTTTCATCTCCAGGGTCGCTAGGAGCTGTGCTAAAGTGTGATGGGTTTCTGGTCTTTTTTTGCACAGCTTCATCTTTATCGACAATTGTTGGTTTACTGGCTAAAGTAGTAGTAGTAGTTGTTGCAGGGGTCTTCTTACCAGGGGTTCCCTCATGTCCAAATGTGGAGTCTTCTAAACTGCCGTCTTCATCTTTAAGGGAAAGAGAGAGAGAGAGGTTATTAAGTTGTTAGTTTGTATGGGTAAAGCACAGATTTAGAGGGTAAAGCCATGATGGAAAGTGACTTTATTTGGCTGGGGCGCTTATTAGTTTCTGAATTTATATTGGGTTTAAAACTCAAAATCTGAGAATTTGAAACAGGCAAAATTGAAGTAAAAAGTATTGCCTTGATTGCATACAGGATTTATTGCTATAATAGCAGTTGTTTTTATTCTATAGTAATCCTAGAGAATTGTTTAAGTAGCTCTTAAGACGGGGATGCAAATGAGCTAGATCAACAACTATCAGGTATTTAGTAAAAAAAAATTGTTTTCTTAATCAGATAGATAGGCAGTCATCTATTCTAGGGGTTTATATGCCGTCTGGTTAGGCTGACTTTGACATCAGAGATATTTATAAAATTTTAAATAACTCTTGAAAGTAATATACCCTTAATATGGTCTTCTTCTTTTTTTGCATACAAATGTAGCCATTTTCAATTACCATCGTAAAAAATGGCAATGATATTTATCCGACTAAAAAGCTGATATTTGTTAATAAATTAGCTTTATAAGACTGCTTTCCACATTTAAGAGGAACTAACCTTCGGATTGAGATTCATACTCGGAAGCGGAAGAAGCTTCTGTCCATTCTTCTTCTTCAATGTTTTCATTTTGTTCATTGAGTTTAAAATCCCTGTCTTTAGCTCCAACTCCGAGACGATTAAGATTACTACTCTTATCTTCACAATCATTTCTCTCGGCAGTTGGACATTTGGCAGTTGAAGGGGCCGGAATCTTCCCTGTTATCTCATCTTTTCCTGAAATAGACGGGGATTTATTATGGAATAATGGAAAGGATGAGAAGAGTCAACAGTAGAAGAATGAATATTGTTATTATGAATCATTCAACAAGAAGGATGAAAGCGGAAATAAAGAACATGAGGAAATGAGAAAAATAAGACTGAAAGAGATTTTCAGAAGATAGAGAGAGAGAGTTTGATTGAAATTCTTAGAATTATTAGGATGGGACAACCCGGAAGTTATTTCTAAAACACAAAAGGTGCATTCCGTTTGTGTCAAGGAAAAAGGCAATATAATGGGTCTATTTGGCAGTTCTTTACACTTTTGATCGTTTGCTAGGATAGGCAGGAATTCAATGTACGCTTTGATCGTTGAAGTACAGTGAAGATGAAGTTTATTAACTGATAAAATGGAGCACAGACAGTACAGTGGGCATTTCTGTATTATGAATGGTAAATGGAAGGAAATGGTAGTTGCAGTTTAGGGTTTAAGGGGTTTGTTTCAGAGATTGGTTTCCCTATACCTTATGTTATTAACGGTTGCGGTTGGTAGGTTTGCATTGCATTCATTTTTGTGCAAGTTTTGAAAAAGAAATGGTATCCAAAAATTGATTCCCTTTGTTTTAATTCAAGTATCTCACTGATGATATGTTTTAGGTTCTTCAAGTGGAAATGAATTAAAAGGGTTTCTACTTTTGTCCTACTTTAATATTCTAGAGATACCACGCTTAATTACCACTAATCTGTCAAAGTGCAGATATGCATAAAACTGAAGAAATAGAATCACGGATCTGTCTTAATTTTAGTAATATCAGTATTTTGACATTCTAACATTTATAAAGGACTAATCCACTGAAAAACTTGTATGGACCTGAATCCCAAAACTAAGCTGGATAATTTAATTTACCTGCAATTTCTTGCAATTCGAAATACTATTATTTTTAAAGCTACAGCCTACACTAATTGGGCTAAAATCCAACTTAACTTTGTAAAAAACGAATTAACTAACTTACCAGCTTTCCGGCTTAGAGAAGAACCCCCATTTCCACTCCATCCATTACTGGTAACCCGGACGGTATTATCATGATTATTACTCCCATTGTTCCCACTTCCACCCGGAGCTTTTACCGGAGATCCATTGACAAAGAAATTTGGTACCTTCAGGACCTTTCCATCAAGAGCTTCGATATTTCTCCCCCGATCATCCTTCATCTGGATAAGATTACTCCCATTGACACTTGCACTTCCATCCTTCGTCTCATTAGCATCCTTTTCAGAATACAATGAAGATTTCCTAGACCCGTTTTTCTTCCCCATATTTGCAGCTCTTTCGCTAAGTTTTGCCTTAAGTTCTTGGATCATCAATCCCTGATGACCCTGCCTATGGCCCCCACTCCCAGACCTACTTTTTAAGGGTACATCTTCCTCTGCATCATCATCCTCATCGTTTAAATAAGTAGCAGTACTAGCAGCTGCTGTACGAGTAAAAGTGGAATCATTAGATGATATTTTATTTCTTCCTTTAACATCATTAGTACCAGCAGTTAAGTTTTCTGAGAATCTGGAAGAATTTGTGCTATATTTCGTTTCTCTCTTTTGATGTTCTTTTTCCTCGTCAGCGTTCCTATCTTTGTTTCGACTTTTATAATGATTTTTATTGGGATAATGATTAGCATCTTCTTCATCGCTATCCGTCCTACTACTCTCAGTCAAAGGGTGGGGAATTGGTTTGGAACGAGTCATAAACGGAGGCATTTCCACATCAATGGCAGATTCCTCTTCGGAAGATGAAGATGTTGTTGTTGATTCAACAGTTTTATTGTCCTTGATGTTTTTTCTTTTAGGATTGGGAGATTCTTTGGTAGTAGTGGGGGCGTTTTTTCCCAAGGAAGGATCTTGCTGACGGGCCCAACGAGCTTTTGAGAAGAAAGATGTGCTAGTTTCAGCAGATTTTGAATCCCTTGGGGGCTTATTTCCCGATGATGATGAAGGCGGAGGAGGTGAGGAACGTTTACTTCGGGTTATTGCAGAGGAAACCTGAGAAAATAGGGTAAGATGTCTTCTGGTTAGTAAATAGGCGAGTAAGTAAGTAAGCTAGCAGGAGTAATAAAATAATGGGGGATGTACGTGAGCTATTTGGACGGAACGTGGATCATTTTACGATTAATTTTATCCCTTATTGTTTAAGACAGCGGCTTGAGCTTGAAGACAACTTTAAGAAAGGAGGGGATAAGATTGGATAGGGATTTATGGGATAGGAAAGCTAGAGAAAGTTAAAGAAATGTATACAAAGGATACGGACTGAATTGAGTTAGTGTTCGTTTGGAGTTTTAGACAATTTGTAAACTTTTTTTGCGTTTGGAAGAAGTAAGAAGATTAGATATGCAGACGGGTTATGAAACAATGACTCCACAAGCTGCTTAGTACAGTATTAAAACTCATTACAAAAAGGTTGTCCGAATAATATTTTAAGGATGCGAGATCCTTTGAGAACAGGATAAAGTAGAGTAAACTTGTTAGCTGGAAAATAAAATGAGAGATAAAGAGAGAGAGAGATAACAGATAAGGATGGGGAAATACCAGAGGAAAGTGGCTTTGTTAATGGATCTTGGTGGTAAGTTGAGTGAGACGTTTTTACTTGTTGAGATTAACATAATACTGTACTATAGTGCTCTTACTGCTTCTTAGCTTGCTACTACAACTACAACAATTATTGTTATTCCTACTTAGTAGGTACTTAACTTACTTTTGATAGTGCTTTCTGTCTTTCTTCAGCTTATTTTTGCAATTAAAAAGCAGCTAGAAGTACGCAGACACAGGCCTTGCCTCGTAGCTGCCCTTAGCTAGTGTGTAAACTGTAGATAAACCTGTTGTTAAATGAAAAATTGCCTAGGCAGAAATATTTCGTGATACGAAAGTGAAAGTACCCATAGTATTTATATTAGTCTCAGATATGTTAGTCTTACTGCGTTGCTGCAGCTTTGGGCAGTAAGAAATATTCAGCCACTCATTTTTAAATGGGGAAACAATTTAGGTCAGTATTTAATCAAGGTTTTAATTCTCTTAATATTTCAATTAACAAGCAAATACCTACATGATTTACTGAAGGCGAAGCGCTTTCATAATTTAATCTCATTACAAGGATCTAATCCCTTTAATTGGAATGGGGTAGATGGTAAATGCAAACTGATTAGCAATGTGCATAAATTAATTCACCCAATTAATTAATTTATAGATTTTTGTGCACGTCTAATACTTTCCCTGCTGGGATTTCCATGCGGAATTAAATAATTAAATTTATTAGCAAAGAAACTTTGGGAAAGGGACATGTCTCCACAAAGCGTAAGCAAGAAAAGCCTTGGGGAACCGTAATGAAAAAACTTTGTTGTTTCACGTCTTAAAAAAGCACATCTTATTTACTTTCGAGTGTTTCTTACCTTTTTCTTAAATTTGCTACCAGATTTTTTAACTTTGTTGAGCATGCTGGCCCAAGAGTTAGGCTGGGCTTTGGCTCTCCTTGGTGAAAGCATTTTGTTGGCTTTCTCCAACTTTTGGTGAATAGATCTACTTGGCAGTTCAGGTGGGGTGGGCCCTTTCAACTTGCTCCATTCCAAATCCAATCCTTCCGGCTCCTTGCATCACAAAAGAATTAAATTATATGCCAAAAAAGTTTTGCAACATTTTTTGTATCTTTTTTGCCTAAAAAAAGATTTTTAAAGGATAGGACTACAAAAGGAAAGCGTAATAAAATATTCAAGCGAGCAAAAAGGAGCAGCCACGTCGCTAGTTGGATTCGGGGACTGATTTTGGTTTTTATGCTTATACTTTTTGTCAAGGGAAAGGAGTTTGACAGGATTTGGATTTAGTTTTACAAAATTTCAAGAGACGTGAATTATTGTTGGAGAGAATTGTGCATGAATTTAATTTGGGGCTTACATCAATGCAATTCAAAACTTATGAATAAAGAGGAATATACATTTGAAGTGTGTAGCCTCGTTGGGTGGGATGAGGCATGAGTAATTAATTAACTAATATTTTTAATAAATTTATGAAATGTTTCAATTTTTGTGTAGAGTTGATATTGTGTCATTTATCAAGCCAAGACGGATGTTATCTACTTACATCAGGCTAATAAATTCAGACCTACTGATTTGTTTTTAGGGATGGAAACCATACTTTTGCAACTTTGCAACTTCTTAAAAATAAAATAGTGTTTTAAAACTTTCATTTGATGGGTTCTTGTAAAACTATTTCAATTAAACTGTTTCTAGAGATTTAGGTAAGGTTATAGGCATATTGTTTACACACACTTTAGACTTTAGCTCCCCGGAGGATATAAACCGGTTTTGAACTTGTTTTGAATAATGATAAGATTGTAATTTATGAATTGTAAGTCCAATCCAACAGTAATTGTTAATTGCTTCCAAGAAGAATCTGCCCCATATAACTAACTAGATACTAGATTACTTCAGGGATAAAACTCATAGGAATAATGTAAACCGGCCAACCTTTGTTAGTGACCTCCTCCGGCCATTCAAGTGTCGAAGGGCTCGTGACATTTCCTGAATCCCAATTGTCGAGGCTCCGGGCATTATTCCAAGTTCCTCAAGTTGGTTCTCAATTTCGGCTGAGGTCCGTTCCCGAACGAGTTCTAGGGGTGTTTTCTCCGTATTTTCACCCTCACTAAGCCCATTGTCATCGCTGGTAATACTGTTACGAATTCATGCAGTCATTTTTCTAAAAGCTTTATCATTATTTTTCCCATCTTGGTCTAGAAAACTTGTAGGACTGCTAGAACTGCTGGAACTACGACTGGTACAAATAGATTCCTTCGCATGAGCGAACTTTCCATAAGAATCCTCTAAAGTGGATTTCCTCTTGGAGTAGTTTGTCAATTCTTGGAAAGTCCCTCTGATTTGGTCCTTTTTGAACTCCTTTTTCAGCTTTTTATTGTCAATTCCTCCCGGAAGCAGAGCACCTTGTTCCACTGTAAGTCTTCTTTGATCTGATTTATCTCCTTGGGAAGATGGGGTGAGACTTTTTAATACGGATCGATGCTTTCGTCTACTTGCGTAAGAATCTGTAAAGAAGTAAAGAAGTTCTGTGAGCTTAAAAGTAGGTAGCTAGAATACACAGAGATTGTTGGTACGATTCACCACAAGTCACGTCAACATCTATTTGAATTTGTATTTCATACGCATCTTGGCTTCCAATTTCGAACTATGCAATTACGGACGAATTAAAAAGTATTCATAGTCTTGTACACAATTTGGGACGGATTACTGTATTTCCTGTTAATTTTTTAAGTTGGAAATACACCGGAAGTAAGGTGCTTTTGTGAAATTAAAGAAACCTGTTGAGAGTTTAGCTTGTGGCTTGTGCGACTTAAGAAATTATCGAGCTCTTGCTGTTGAAATTATTTCTCTACTTGGTATAGTTTCCATTTCCCTAAGTTAAGCTCCCGTACCTTATCCAAAATAGATTTTTCTACCATCTACTTTTTAAAAAAATCGGAAGTGTTACAAATCCCTACGTGTAAAAAATTTCAACCATGGAAATGTTGCATGTAGACGTGTATAATCCTAACCGTAGACTTATGTCAGTAAATTATGTATACAGACAGTGAAAGTAGATATAATATCAGAAAGGAATAAATCTCACTTTGAAATAGGATTTTCATATCTCTGTCTTTATACCATTCCCTTCTTCGTATCATCAAAGTAAACATTATTCTAA